>JAPYZI010002564.1:0-39786 GCA_030523105.1 Ophioninae sp. A BG-2022a | reverse complement strand
AAAGGGGTATGTATGGAAAAATTTGCAAAAATCGATGGTCCAACTTTGAAATTCTGCCAAAAATTGAAAAATCATCGGATTTTAATTATTAAAAAAGGAGTTTGAAGGAAAAATCATAACGAAAAGATTAAGCACAAAGCGGAGTTCCAAATCCTAAAGGGAAAAAAGTTATCGATGATTTAGTGAAAAAACTTATTTCGCCCAAAAATCGAAAAAAATTTTTGATTTTTAATATTTTTTTTATTGGTCCATTTGGATGTAGTTTTGTCCCCTGAACACGAATATACCATTTATTTTCCCGAAACCCCATAATTTCCATGAAAAAATTGTAAAAAACTACTAAAAACACAATTTTTTTGCTGTGTGCGGTGCTTTCGACGAAATTTCAATTATATTCGTCGAATGCCCAATCGAAAATTTGAAGCTGATTACAAATATGCCCGATTTTTTGCCGAAAGTACAAAATTCGACTGGGAAAATGCAAAAAACCTTTCTAGAATATTTTTTGACAAGCTGATTACTCAAAGTGGCAGGGATACTAACTTTGCGGTGGTCGTCCATAACAGGTGGACGCTCGAGACGCCGCCAGGCGGCAGTTTCGGTCGCAAAATAATTATCTTCAATCCGCTCATAAGAACTGTCCTTGTTTGTACGTCTGACTTCGTTGCCCCAACGTGTCCGAACTGAATTTCCTTAAAACTGATTAATCGCACGAACCCAACTAACGCTACCGAACAATCTAGATGAAATTATGCGAATTCTGATATATAACACGCAGGCAACATCGTAATGCTTATAAAAAAGTATCGAGATTGAAAATAACAACCTATCGTGCGATTTTTAGAAAAAAAAAAACTTTACTTACCGCTGTAGACAAAATGGCGTCCGCACACGAGCGTTGCAACGGCGGACCGGCTGCCGAAGGGAATGGCACTTCTTTGTTTCGAACGATTTCAGAAATATTCGATTTGCCCACACTCAATTCACTGCACAGCTGATTTTTTCATGTTTTCTAATACACAGGCGACGTCTCACACGGTGACCGATCAGGTTTACTTGGATATAATGATCGGCGACAATCCAGTTGGTAGAATAGTGATCGGGCTATTCGGCGAGACTTCCCCAAAAACGGTGGAAAACTTTGTGACATTAGCCACGAAGGGAATCGATGGAAAAACTTACGCGGGTTCGCGTTTTCATCGGGTCATCAAGAAATTCATGATTCAAGGTATTTACCGCACGAAAATATTACAGTGTCGATAAAACATCGAGATGTCGCGGTACGGTGCACTCGACCTAACGTGCTAACTTTTTTGCGTTGTTCGGATTCGGAAAATAAAAAATATGGACAGGCGGTGATATCGACAAAGCTGATGGCTCAGGATCGATTAGTATTTACGGCAAGTACTTCGATGACGAGAATTTCGACGTGAAACACACCGGGCCCGGTTTCGTTAGTATGGCGAACGCGGGAGCAAACACGAACGGTTGTCAGTTCTTCATCACAACTGTCGCGACACCCTGGCTCGACGGCCATCATACCGTATTTGGAAAAGTAAGGCGACCGTTTGATTTTCTCCCAATTCAAACGCAGTAGCTTTTTTTCTATTGGCTCCGTGGGCAACACGAGCGCCGCGTAGTGGTCGTACTTTTGTTGATGTTGTCGTACTCTGTCACCGTGTAAAATCGTTCGATAAGTTATAAAAAACTGAAATCGCCGATTGCATTTTATTAGTTTGTCAATTCGTCTGTCCAAAGTCGAAGTTTTTCCTTTTAGTAAAGTGAGAAAAAGCCAAAGTTTCTCAAAATGTATATTTTTGTTTACTCGTTATATTGTTACGAATCGAGATCAAAACTCGAGTATAAATTAATTCAATTAACCCATAAATCATGAATAAGTTTAGCATGAAGTGCATTAAAATAAAAAGTGCAATTCCATTTTTCTTCCAACTGAAGATATCTCTTCGTTGTGCCTTTCTAACCTCCAATTCGTTGTAGGCAATCGATCAAATCTGCATTCACACTACTTCCGGTTTGTGTTCCATTTTTAATAAAACAATATTTTTCATTGGAAAAATCTAACACTCTCCTCATGCAGATTTGACAGTATATCGCCAACTTTACTAAAATTTTGTTCCACTATTAGCCGTTTCGTTAAATTTCATTAAACTCGTCCCTTACTCCGCGCACAGCCAACATTAAGTACTTTATCCACTTCTGCGATCCGCGTTTATTCATCAACTCCAATAATGTCATCAACGCATAAAACACTCATTGAATATTCACCAGGTAATCGAAGGTATCGACACGGTCTTCAAGATTGAGCAAACCAAGACGGATGTGGACGACAAGCCAGTATCGCCGGTCATTATCTTCGAGAGTGGCCTTATTCCCCTGAAAGCGCCTTTCGTTATCTCTGACGATCCTTACGAGTAATGGAACCGTTATGATGCCAAAGAATATTGCACTGATCTGCCAAACATTGTTCCATCGATTCCTTACGCATTTTACATAGATCCAGTGTAAAAACAGAATTAACTCGTAGGTCGTAGATCGTTCTCTAGTCGTTCTACAAACTTAGTAGCGTCGCGGGCTTTTCGTTCATTCCAATGAACAAAAATCCTAAGTGACCGAACAAATCTATACGAAGACTGAGATTTAGTTACCCCTAGAGCTTTTTTTTACTTATTCCCTAGTGTATAAATTTTTATTTTAGTGCCAATTATATTTTATTATTATTATTGTTGATGCTAATTATTAATATTATCATTAATAATAATAATAATAATGATAGAGAGATTAAATGGTCAAGTAAATAACTATTATTCCATATTGCACCCAATTGGAATCTCTAACTTTTGTATTGCAATATTTGACGCTGCATTATACGTACGTTATTTTGTAATTAGTTGTAAAATAAAATTCTTTTCATTTGCATAATTGTTTGTTTTATTAATATTCGTTGTTTAATTTTATTTATTTTTAGTTTAATTTTATTATTATATAAATGTTGTTTATTAAATAATTTCGTTAGTTTATTGTATCGTAATTTCAGTATATCTGTGTATTCTCACGATTGTCTTTTTTTATTAATTAGTTGATGACTCTTATTGTTAGCTGTAAATAGAATGAAAAAAGTGAAGAGTCCAATGTTTCAGCATATGGGGTTGGGTGAGAGCAACCGCGATACCACTGAGCTTCAGTTTTTCGATCCTCGGTTTCTTTCACTGGATGATGAAGCAGCTGGACGTATAACGAATCCTGGATCTTCGATTAATCGTGCATTAACTGCACAATTCTGAAATAATAAATAATAATGAAACGAAGTAATTTAAGGATTAGAGTAAGACAGTTTTAAGTGACGAATCATCGAATTTGCTGTTTCTAAATTAAAAGGTAACAAAGTTATCAGCTGTTGGTAACAAAGGTGTCCGTTATTACCAACATTCGATAAACTAAAGATCGTTCTTACCGATTCAATAAAAGACCTTTATCCAGAAATAGCTCACGATTTGAAACCACCAACTTCCGCGATGACACGTATCTCAACGGAATATTCAACGAAATGAAAAATAAATTGTTTTTCAGTACTTACCCATTGAATAAGGATACTAAAAATATTGCTACATAAATATTAACTCTCCGATTTGAAAAAAAATCGTGAATTAAAAGTATCGAAATACGCGTTATTATCTATGATCGGTAACGATCTCATTCTTTCGATCAGGAATCAACAAACGTTAAGAACAACAAAGATAATCAAGTATAAATCGTCCGACCATTTTTTCGTTGATTGATTCCCATAAATTTTCATCAAATACAAAGATAACTTTTACCAACCGATCGGGTATCGATAACTCGTAGCGTATGGGTGGGACAGTAGGAAAACTGTAAAACCATACAAGCATCGAGTAGTCGATCAGCGTTGACGCAGGAGAGAGACAAACCAAGAGAGTGGAGGTTCGTTTTGTCCTACGGATTCTCACGTCGTCAGTCGTGAGCTGGCGGCTCGAGATAGTCGATCTGTTTTTCTGTATTCGCACTATTTCCTTCGCTCGTGCGCGGTCGAGTCGACGTCGCGAATAAATATAGGAAAGAGTTAAAAACAAACACATCCACACACACACACACAAGGTCAATGTCAAGATCGCGTCACTTCCGGCTGTAGCTCAACAAAGGCGGCGATACCAAATGAATCGAGAAGTGGCAAGAATAGAAATCGAATAATAAAAAGGAATGCCGGTTTCGCGAGTTTCGTGACTTCGTAACCTGCAAAAATTTAATACCGTTGAACCTCTCGATATCGAGCCGAAAATCCGAACGTTTTATTCTTTTCTTCTCTTTGACGTACGCATGTTGCCGATTAATACGGGAGTGAGGAAAAATCGCGTCAACGAGACCACGCTGATCGGTATCCACGAGGGATGTATTGAATTCGCGGATAGATCACCGCTCGCAAGGCAAGTTGTCATTAACGCGCGCGTTACGCTTCGACTAATTGCAATCAACTTCCGCTCAACGACTGACGGATAGATAACTTTTTGTTTTCTTATCGGTTTGGGGGTTATCCGAGCCTTGTTTTGTAAATATAGACAATTAGATAGGCGCGAATACACTGACTCACCGTGCGTGCAGCGGTTCGTTGTGTTGTTGCTACTCTTCGTGCGTGTGCACTTGGCTCTTCCTTATATGGGCGCAACGTCTTTTTCGTACTTCCAAGAATTTTAAGGGGTATCATTTTTAGACAATTGTGTACAAATTTAACTTAATTAAAACAACAACAAATTAATCGATTAATTAAAATAAAAAATCTCCGATATATATATATAAATATATATATATATACACACCAAATAATACAGACTTCTGGAAAAGTATTAGTCAAGCAACACTAACCTCAAAATACGAACGAAGCTTATTCAAAATTAAATCGAGTGCAATAAAAATATTAATTAAATACAATAACCATTATTTATTATTAAAATCGACGTTCGTGCGTTCTAACCTCACTTTTAATTAGAACCGCGACAAAATTATTACAAAATTATTATAAAAATGGAAAAAAAAATTATAATGGTCCATTATTATAAAACTATTATAAACATTATTATAAAAATACCCAATCCTTTTGAACAAGACTGTACGTCGTCATTATCGTTCTTTAATCGCCACTTCGTTACGTACTATGAAGTCAGACCGCCGCGTCGGTTTGTTTGAAAGCGCTCATCTCAAAAAGTGGCTGAACGGAGTTCATCCAAGATTTCACCAACAGATAAAGCGTCTCGCGAAGAAGGTTCACGCTTGTTTATGATATTCTTCCCTTAAGGGGCTGAAAAGTATTTTAACAGAAATATAAATAAAAAGGATTTTCAATAATAATAATAATAATAATAATAATAATAATAATAATCATCATCATCATCATCATAAAAAAATATATTACAATTAAAATTAATTTTAATAATAACTAATAATATTTTTTAAAATAATTTCAATGACAACATTAAAATTAATAATAACAATAATAATAACAATTGTTGTCGTAATTGTTATTTTTACATAATGGTTTACAATAAATGCAGGAATAATAATAATAATAATATTATTATGATATAATAATAATAATAATAATAATAATAATTATTATTATTATTATTATTATTATTATTATTATCATCATTCGTTTAACTGTATATTTGTTTGAATAATAATATTTTGGTTGTTGTTATAAATTAATATATTATTGTCTATTATTTATATATTGAGAAGTCCTATGTACAAACGCCATATTAAAAAAAAAATGGCGACTCATCCACCTTAATGCAAACCTTCATCGAGGAAATTACATTCTTTTACCCTACTATTCAAACCTCTTGAAATATTAACGACACAACAGACCAGATCCCGCTATATTTGCATTGTACCGATTTTCCGCTTTTCGTCTAAACTTCAAGTGTGTCACGGCTGCGATTACAAGTACGAATATAATAATTTCACGTTTCGGAATAAAAAAAAAAAAGAAAATGAATATTATATCGACGAAGTTTAGCAGCGGGAATATAAGAGTGATAACAGTGATAATAACAAAATGAAAATTACGTCACTGCTGGATGGATATTTATAATCTCCTCCGGTTGGAATCTATCTGGACGGGGATTCGAGACTTTCGAATCGTGAAATATTATGCGCACACGTGTTAAGAAAAATATGCAGACCGGTCGGTCACGATTTCGAGGCTCGGCCTTCTCGCGACGCGTAAAAAATTCCATATAAATTTTAGTTGACATTTCTTTTTTTTTTTCATGAAAAATATTACAGGTAAATTATTTTTAAAAGTTCCATTCAATAATGGAATCGTGTACGAAAAATCTGTTGTCTGAATATTTGTTTACTTAAAAAATATTAGTACAGATATTGTAATAAAACTCTTCGCGAAAAATAATTAAAAATGTTTTTCTTGGAAATAGATTTTTTGATAAAATACTTGAGGTGTTGCTGGATAGATATTTTTGAAAAATTGAAAAAATTCTTGTTTAATGTATACATTAATTATTTGGAATTTTGCAACGGTCAATTTTCAAAATAGTGAAAGATTAATTTAGAACTATAAATTAATTAGAAACCATTGGGAAATTTGGTATATATATATATATATATATATTGATTGTATGGATAATTATTTATAATCATTTTCCCATTCGAACGTATTAATTAAATTTATGAATTGCGATATTTTCCCCCAGTTTGAATGGATATATAGTCATTAAAAAAAACTTCAGTCAGGCATGTGTCGTAAGATCGAATTTGACTAAAATCGTTGTTGAAAGTGGACAATCAACTAATTGTAATTGTAATTAATTAATTCTAATTCGAATTAATTAATTCTGATTCTAATTACTTAATTATAATGAAGTAATTCGAATTCGAATTAATTAATTATAATGCCAATTAATTAATTATAATTTTTATTAACTAATTCTAATTCTAATGAATTAATTCTCATTCTAATTCTAATTTATTAATTCTAATTTTCACTAATCTATGATTAATAAATCGGCCGTTTGTCGGGTTTGCTTTATTATTAAATCAGCCGTTTGTCAGGTTTGATTTATTATTAAATCAGCCGTTTGAGCTATTACGAAACAATGAGAATTTCATTTATTAAATCAGTCGTAATCGTTGACGGCCTCGGATGGTAGGGAAAGAAGCAAGTCAAGGGGATTCGGTGAAGTTTATGGTATCGACAATTGAACAATTGATCGGTCCGCGAAAGTTCTCGGTTACGCGAGCACTTTCGACGCCGGCAACTTTCCAGTTTCCTCGTTATTTTTTTTTTTTTTCGCGCTCTATTTTTATCGTTTTATCAAGAGGTTGGAAAAGGGGGTTTGAAAGGAAGAGCCTATTCGGCCTTGCATTCTCGGTCAGCACACACACACATAAATACACGTCGATTACTATTGAATATAAAGTTGCGACCTTTTTTTTTTTTTTCTTTTTCGAGCAGGTGTGTAAAACGCTAGACGGTAATGAGACGCGCGCGACAAGCGGGGTAAGCGATACACCTCGCGTTGCGACATACACGTGCTCGCTCAAAAGGCATGACGAACTCTTCAAACTCGCCCGCGTTTCTCCCAACGTCCGTATACCGGAACGTAAACGCAAATTATCAATATCACTTTTCTCGTCGCTCCTCAAAGTTTCGACGAAAAAAACATCAAGCCGATTTTTTGTATTTGTTTGGTTTCGTTTCGGTTGGGGTTTGTTTGGTTTCTTGCTTTTTAGTGAGAATTGCACTTTCGAATATTTACCAAGAATTTATAGACGCGGATATTGATCCTCCAATTTTATGATAAAAATGTTTACACACTGAGGAAAAATAATTTAATATAAATGGGATTTATTAAAATGAAATAAGTTTTTTCTTTCTGTTGGGGCATGCTACGATTATATTCGTCATAAATATACTTTTCTTTTCGTTTTTGATATTATCGACGAGAATTAGATAGGTTGGAATTAAATAGATAAAAATTCAATTCAATGAATTTCAAAGGTTTGTATTTACCAAAAATGAAACCCAGTAAAAGATTAGCCCTTAGCGGTCGGCATTTTTAATTTAATTTAATTTAATTTATTTTGATTTAATTTAGTTTAATTTAAATTAATTTAATTCAATTCAATTTTATTTAATTCAAGTTCATTTCTCTGAACAAGCATACATTGTTATCTTGTAAATCAACCGGAAATGTTGAATCGCAAGGTAATTATTTGAAAAATTAATTAATCAATTTTGATCGACTTCTACGACGATTTAAAAATGTCCCCGATGCGGGAACACCGACGCAAAGGGTTAATACAGAATTAAAAAAACATCTAATTAATAAATGATATTACAATAAATTATATTGAAATAAATCAATTTATTTGATATAAATAATTGTAAAAATAAAATTCACTAGGAAACATTCGATAACACGAAAAATTTAGTTGAACGAAATAAATAAAAAATCAATTAGACCCATTTTGTCAATATCAATATTTTTTTTCACTCTCGCTCGAAACTCAACAAAAATATTTTAATAATCTCGAGAATCCTCGACTTTTCGATACGATCGATTTGAATTTCCTTTCCCCCTTCACCCCCCCCCCCCCCTCGAATTTTCCATTTCGTAAACTATTTGCGTGATTCTCGACGATGACGAATCGTAGCAAACTCCAGAGGGACATTAATTACTCGAAGTACGAGCGCGACGTGAGATTTTTTTTTTCATGCGAGTGACAATTATATGTCCATTGCTGAAAAACAAAACAAAAAAAAAAGTTAATTTCATTTGGAGAGGGAAAAAAGGCGTGTCTCACGCAAAGGGCAGATCCAAGTTATTCTTTGTCTCTATTTGATGTGATATCGGTGTGATATGGTTAGGATTAAATTCATTTTCGTTAAATATAATCTGGTTATAACTAACCCTAGGAAAATAACTAAACTCCTAGGGTTTAGTTATTTAATTATAATTCATTTATCATTAAAAAGAAAATATTTATTCGAAAAATTTATTTTCATAATTTTAAAAATATAATAGTTGAAAAGAAAATTATTTTTTTTTACCGTGCACACTGACCATAAATTATATCACGATTTCAACCTATGTAGGGCTCCTTTATTCATTATTTTTCGTTATTTTACACTTAATTATATTTTTATTTATATTCTATACATTTCATTATAATTTTTTCATTACTACTATATTTCATATAAATTATTTTCTTATCATTTCATTGCAGAGTTAAGATTTACTTTCATACGAATTATTTTTGCTGTTTAAATAACTTTATTATTTCGGAAATGGTTTGTTTATTATTATTCGAAAGTTGACGAGATTTTATTTATGGCGTATAATTAACGAATGTATCAAACGAAATAAATAAAGTAAATTAACTAAAAAAAGTAAATAAATAAACTAAAGAAGCTCAATAAATACTGAATACTAAATAAATAAATTAAATAAGCAAAATAAATCCTAAATAAATAAAACTAAAGAAACTAAATAAATAAACTAAATAAATACTAAATACTAAATAAATAAAACTAAACAAACTAAATAAACAAACTAAATAAACAAATCAATCAATCGACAAATCTCTTCTCCCCTTTCTTTTACTTTACTTCGATTATATACGTGCCTACGGTAATCTCGCCTTCCTATGAAGAAAGGGAGTGGTGCTGGATGAATCAGGTCTAGAACCTCCCTCGGGTCTTGCCCCGGCGAGGACTCGCTCGTGGCGACGATTCGTCGGCTCTGCTCGTTCACGAGTCGCCTGACGAGCGATCCCTCGAAGCTCTCTGAAGCAATTAACGCGCATGCTTTTTTTTTTTACGTTTGACGTAAACGTCCACGGCTACATTTCCGGAGAACCGTAGGTGGGTTCGACCGCGACTAGGTATCGGAAAACTCCCACCAAGATCGTTTACTCATCGCAGGTTGTCGTTCGAGCGTGATCACGAACGAACATCGATCGCCCGAAAAACACGTCGATACAAAATGGGATCTCTGACACCGAATTAGTTTCACTTACTCAATCTGTCGGACAAAAGCGTGTACGGCTGCGTTTGTTTTTAATAACCGTTGGAGAGAAGATTTAAACGGGATCAGGTAAAGGAAAACCTCCGCCGAGATGCTTTGTACAGAAAGTATCGATTATCCGAGCGCAATCACGGACAAACCTCAATTATTTAAAAAATAGGTCAAAGATAAAAAAAAACAGCCTATAAAAACGCAACCGGTATAATTATTTTTCAATTTGCCAAATTTCATTTTCGAAAATATCGTTGCGGAGAAACTTTCAACAATTTTTCGAATCTCCCGTTATTCCAGAATGCGAATTTGAAAAAAAAATCAGTGTTTCGAAAAATATTGAAATATTCGTAATGAAATATAAGAAGAAAAAATAATTCGATTGCACCCATGGAATCTTAAAACTCATATTTAGAGTATGGATAAATTCTTGTTCTCCGTTACCCTTATTTCCCTTCTCCAGTATATAGGAAATAAAGTGCTAGTTACTTTTCCTTTTGTGGATGTCTCAACGTGGCCGAGATCAGTTAGTCGCACAAAGACTGTCTTTCATCTCGGCAAACGGATAACGAACCTTAAGCGGAGTATCGACCCGAGCTGTGTACACTATCACCTGTGCTACACTCGTTTCCACGCAAACACAAGTATACACGCGTTATAAAAGGCAGGAATAAAAGAAGGGGACAGGAGTCAAAGCCCCGTCAAGAAAGATGGACGAAAAGAGTGGTAACCCGATATCACTGGTGTAACCGATGCGCGGGGTCGCAACGGATCCCTTTAACCCTCCTCCTTTTATACACTTATTTTTTGTTTTCCTCTCGTGCACACGAGCCAGCCCGTCTCATAGACGAGCCTTTTTCTCATCGTGAATTTTCGGACTATCTCCGCTTGTTCTAGATTTCCGGTCGTGCCCATGTTACCCTTTGCTTATCACCGTTTTACGATCGTACGCGTGAGATCACGACGCAGGTATTGGGCGAATGTGAAGGATGGCCGGGGTGGGGGGAATTGAGGAAAACGACTCGTAATTGCTCGGTAATTAAATTGGGAGTGGCGTTTACTCGCGAGCCTACCTCGGCCGAAAATATTAATCATATCTTTCATTTTTCAAACGCCCTAGGAACCCTCTAAAAAAAAAGGCTCTCGAAAGTTTAATCTTGTTATTGCTTGGGCTTGGGTTCTCTGCAGAATTCCCGAAGACGATTTTCGACGCGTGAGAGTTTTTAGTAAATTACGTTTTTTTTTCGTTAGTTATCGATTCGAGGGAAGGTGAAACAGCTTTTTTTTTGGGAAGGGTAGTAGAGAAAAAGTATACGAAACTAAACGATTTTTATTATACGGAGGATCTTCGGATTTTTAATAAATTTCATTTGCATTCCGTTCATCCCTATTCCTGTTTTGATTCCTCCGTTGTGTTCCCTACGATATTCCTAATCTGGAATTAGTGTAGTTATGATTAAAGACACGAAGAACAGAGCTCCGTCGACTTTGAAATTTTGAAACTACTGTTCTCTCAAACGACTGAACCGATCGATACGAAATTTGTTGGGTGCATTCGAGAGGATGTCACCGAGGGCCCCGTGCTCGTAATTTTCGATAAAAATGTTTAGCCCTTGAGAAATCGCGACGAGAAACCGAAAACACGGCTACGTCCACTTCGAAATTTTGAAACCGCTGTTCTATCGAACGGCTGAACCAATCGGTACGAAATTTGTTGTATGCGTTCGGAACGATGGCACCGAGGTCCCTCCGGTCCCCATTTTCGATGAAAACTTTTCATTTTTGAGAAATCGCCGTTTCAAACGTTTCGACTATCTCTCTCTCACTCCCGTGTCACGTGGTAATTTTCGTCACGTCTTTAAGTAATTTTTCCGCATGTGCCGCATAGTCTCCCGCAGCGAGGTAAGGAAATGTAGTTTTATCGTTGAAACGATGGAAATCTGGGTCAGCTCGTCGTAATTCCACCATAAAAAGGAAAGGACTACGCGACTACCGCGAAACTCTGTTTCCTATGCGGTACAAAGTTACTGCATCCTTTCTATCGATCCTCATCCTTGGAGTCACCCACCTTTCTCCCTTTCTCCTTTTCTACCAACAAATTTATTTCGACAGACGAGTGATGTTACTTCTTGATTCTTTCAGGCTACGTGGACGACCGGAAATCCAGGATGGGTTCTTTTTGGCTTAACGTGGCCGTCCTGAGGGTCATCATTCCCGTTACGTTTGCAGCTTGTGAGTTAACCTCTATTTAACCTCAACTAAATCATTCTTCAAATCGATTTATCTTCGTTTTAAGGGGTAGCGCCGGGTTTCTTTTTCTTTTTTCTTTGTCTCAGTTCAGTTTTGTTATTCGCTTTATAAAAAAGGTCCGTTGATTATTCCATGGAGATGACGCGTCGCGTTGCGTCATCATCAGCGATTAACTCTCCGATATCGATGGTTATCACTTCGATCCCTCCCATTGTTTAAACTCGTTTGTTTCCTAACGTGCGAAAAAAAAGGAAACCTCCGTTCCCATTCGACGCAATTCCGACCGGAAGTAACCGCGTGGCGGAACCGACCTGCGTTCGATCATGGCCGACGACTCTCGTATTCTGAAAGGAACCGGGGAGAGGGCGGGAGGGCGAACCAGACGATTTTGACGACGTTCCTAAATTAGAAATGGAGACGATCCGGCATCAACTTCAAACACGAATTATATCAGGCGCATGAGTCGACACGTGTAGAGGAATAACGCTACTAATATATAAATAAGCTATATCGAATTCTTTGAGCTCGAATTCCTCGAGTGTCTCTGTGTGTGTTTTTTTTCTCCTTTTCGAAGCACTTCGACGGTTGGAATATCTGTTATTGAAATGGAGAGAGGCGCTTAACGCCCACGCCGTCTGACTAGCTATTCTTTGTTTTTTCAACTTTGAGGGTCACTATTGGCTCCGTGCTGGACGGTACTCCGCGTAACGTTTCTATCCTTTTTTCGGCTTTGACAATTCTTCTTCTATGCTATCGTAATATTGCGACCAGAAGTGTTTTAAAAAATTCAAGTTTCAAACACTCATCTATGCCACCAAATTACGTTGGGCAAAATTAATTTGTTTATTCGGAGAGAGCAAGGAAAAAACGTAGATAAAAAAATTTGATATTCATCATTAGGAAGGGAATGAACTAGAATTTTGGATTTATACATGAAAAAGTAACAAAAACGCGGAGGAAAAAATGGATGAAAAAAAAAAGTGGACATTTTTTTCACTGCTTTTTGGACGAACGAATTGTACAAATTCAAATTTTTTAATTTCCTGACAATATCGATTCCCTAGTTTTGAAAATTGTTGCATCGAACTGCGTTAAAAAAAAAAACGTATTTTAAAAATAAACGCGTTAACTAATTTTCGTAAACGAAAAATCATAAAAAAAATTAATTTCCGTTTAATCCGTGACGCTTGCATCGCTTCCAGAGAATATTCTCGACCTCGTCTATTTTCGTAAATAAGAAAAAATAAGAAAATTTCATTTCTCTTAAAAATTTCAAAGTAAAATCCCGGCAAAGTTATTTCGAAGAGTAAGTGTAAAGGTCGCGATACGAACGATCGATGAAAAAAATTTCATTTTCGGCGCCCGGTTGATAAAGAGCCAACCCATAGGGCTGAACGTGAGATCGTGTCTTCGACCTTTTTGGGGGCGTCGTTTGGCCACGGAGCTTTCGAACTGGGTCACAAGTGCGTTCGGTCTCTTCCGAGATCGCGTCGGGAAATTGTATTTTCTCGTACGCGTTCCCCTCCCCTTTCTCGTTTCTCGTCGTTCCTGTTGAATCACACGTTGTGCCGGGAACAAACGTGATTCCACTGAGTGAATTTACAGCTCCGAGCTTTGCAGAAAATCGTTGCGTTTGTTACATAACGATCAATATCTGTCGAGTTTCAAATCAAGGAAGAACGTTTGCGCGTCGTTACGATTAATTAGTCCGGCGGTAATTCCAGAGACGGATTGGTTGCGTAGTCATGGAGAGAAGATTAGATGGGGTTTAAAAGAAATGTCACGAAGCCCCTCAACCGTGAAAAAAAGGGAGTTTCGATATATATATATATATTTCATTCGGATGACATTTCGGGCGAGGGTTGACGAAAAATGGAACTCCCGTGACCTTTTACGACTGTTTTTATTGGTACCTACCAATAAAAACAGTCGATTTACGAACTCAATTAATAAACAACATTTGGCATCGGAATAACAAAAAAAAAACTTTTCGTTTGCTGATTGTTCCAGGCGCGATATGGCGACCGACCGGTTTGTCGTTGATTTATCTTTGCTTGATGCTGTACTCGCCGATGGTTGCGATCCCGAGCCACGAATCAATGAACGGCAATACAGGAAGATACTTAAAGTCCTGCATGATCCTCAGTTTTCTAACTGCTCTGACTCAAGTTACGTTTCACATCGTTCTACTCTCGTTACCACCTTACGGTCACTTTCTCACGACCGGAAGTTTCCTGGAGAAGCTCTTCAGGCATTTCGGACTGGTCAGATTGGACAGCGCGACCGTTTGGGAAGTTTTCTTTTGGCTGTTACCGGAAATAATAGCTCTACCGATTATGATCGCTATGTATCTCTTCTGCAAACGTACGACGCAAGATGTGAACAGAGGTGACGAAAGTGCGGTCCCGACTACCAAGAAGATTCATCAAGATGCCAATACCAAGGTACTGAATGTTAATGCTTGATGATTAGACGGCTAGATCACGTTATTTGATGCTAGTACCAAGGTAGATGCCAATATCAAAATCTTAGATGATAATAACAAAGTATTGGGTGCAAATACCAAGCTTGATGCCAATATCAAAGTATCGGGTGCTAATACCGAGCTAGATGCCAATATCAAATTATTGGGTGCAAATATCAAGCCTGATGCCAATGTCGAAGTATTGGATGCAAATACCGAGCCAGATGCCGGATTATATAAGGATTGGGTGGTAATGCTAAAGTTTTGGATGGCAATAGTAGAATATTGGATGCCAATAATAAAGTATTGGATGCCAATAGTAAAGTATTGGATGCCAATAGTAAAGTATTGGGTGCCAATAGTAAAGTACTGATTGCCAATAGTAAAGTATTGGGCGCCAATACTAAAGTATTGGTTGCCAATAGTAAAGTGTTGGGTGCCAATAGTAAAGTATCGGTTGCCAATAGTAAAGTATTGGTTGCCAATAGCAAAGTATTTGGTTCGAATAGTGGAGTATTGGGTGCCAATAGCAAAGTGTTGGGTGCCAATAGTAAAGTATTGGATGCCAGTAGTAAAGTATTGGGTGCCAATAGTAAAGTATTGGATGCCAATATTAACGTATTGGGTCCCAATACTTCGATTGAGTGCAAATACCAAGCCAGATGCCAATACCAATGAATTGGATGCCAGTATTAAAGTTTGAGTACCAATGCCAACGTATTTAATGCCAATACAAAACTAGATGAACAAACACCAAAATATTGGTTGTCAATATCAAGCTATTGGCCGTAAAAACCAAAGTATTCAAAGCCAATACCAACCTATTGAAATATACTACTAAAGTCTTAGTTGCAAATACCATACGAAACAAATAGTTTTGTACCAGCAGAAGCCCCAATGCCCATTATTCACTCAAAGCCAATTCTGAAATCACTTTACAACCGCAATACCGTAAATTCCTAACCACCGAGTCAAACAACCCGTCCAACCAGCCTGAAACCATTTTCAGATAATAAATTTTCTCGGAACAACCGGAACTTACGTCGTGCTGGCTTCCCTCTGCTGCGTAGCTTCGCTGACGCCCTCGGTCGAAGGAGCCCTCTACTTCGTGATATTCATCGGTGCCGCGACCTGGTGGGCCTGCCACAAAGAACTCCGACGAGGCTTCGCTCTCGTCTGTCGGATCCTTACCGGCGTCGTTGTACTTCACATAATCGTACTTCTCGCTTATCAAAATCAATGGCCCCAAGAACTCGTGCCCGTCAACAGCACTTGGGCTCGTTACTTCGCACTCGATCCGTACTACACGAGCAACGCGAGCAATCCACGCTACGTCGATTACGTCGACGACACTTCCGAATGGACCAGCTACAGCCACGCTCTTGGGCTCTTCTGGCTCTATTACGTCCTCGCCCTTCAGTCTCGATTCTTGTTCAAAAAACCGGTAAGGTCGTCGATCTTTATCACTTTTCACTACCCCCGACCATTAATTACGAGTTTTTGTCGTCAATAACGAACTCTCTCGCTCTCTGTCTATCCCAGTGCCGGATTAGGCTTCCGCGATACTTGTGGCTTATTTTACATTTGGGTCTTTGAGTTTGTTCAGGATTTAAAGTGAAATACCACTTTTGATGATGGATCTTGATTTAATGGGGCAGTGTTAACTAAGGAGTAATTACTAAGCTGATAAGTTAACTTAACTAACTTAAGTAACTTAACAAACTTCGTTAACTTAACAAACTTCGTTAACTTAACTAACTTAACTAACTTGGCTAACTTAACTAACTTCGTTAACTTAACTAACTTGGTTAACTTAACTAACTTCGTTAACTTAACTAACTTGGTTAACTTAACTAACTTAACAAACTTCGTTAACTTAACTAACTTGGTTAACTTAACTAACTTGGTTAACTTAACTAACTTGGTTGACTTAACTAACTTAACTAACTTGGTTAACTTAACTAACTTAACTAACTTGGTTAACTTAACTAACTTAACTAACTTGGTTGACTTAACTAACTTGGTTGACATAGTTAACTTAATTAACTCAGTTAACTTAGTTAAATCAACTAACTCAGTTAACTTAGTTAACTCAACAAATTTAGTTAACTTCACGAGCTTAGTTGACTTAACTATCTTAGTTAACTTGACTATTTTAACTAACTTAACGCACTTGGTTAACTTAACTAATTTGGCTTTTTTATAAGCGATTTTAAAATCTCCAAAAAACACCGACCAGCTGGTATTTATCGGTAGTGCCAGATTTTTACGTTAAGTTTACGTTAAGTTAAGTTAATTTAACTAAAGTTAAGTTAACTCAGTTAAGTTAACGTAATTAAGCTAATCGGCTAATCAATTTTACTTTTAGTGCTAAGAAAAAGGCTTCTTTTTTCAAAGTTTCAAAGTAGAGTTCTGCCTCGTTCTTTTCCTTTTTTTTCATTTCTTTGCGAGAGAGTCATTGCGACTGTACAATGAAGGACTCGGCGATTTGCCTCCCCTCGCTTCGTCCCGCGGAGCCCCCCCCCCCCCCCCCCCCCCCCCCCCTTTTCCGGCCCCCCCCCCCCCCCCCGTACATTTTTATCGATAAAAAATCCGATCCTGTGCAAAATCTTTAACACGTGAACCCTCCGAGTGCTTTCGACTAACCGTGTAACCAACGAGCTTACAGGCCAAAGAACCCGCGACCCTCAGCGCCAAATTCACCAATCTGGAAACGACGCTGTCACGCCGCGTCTCCGTGAGACGCAGAACGCCGTCACAGAGATGGCAATCGGCAAAAAGAAAAGCTCGCGTAAGGATTTATCCCGGACGCGATTCCTTCGTGCTTCTTTTTCACTTCGTTTACCCTTTGGTTTGCGACGTTCGATTCGACGCTCGAAAATAACTCGTCGATTGTTTTTTTTTTTCGTATATGTAGTAGAGAAGTATAAGGAGAGAAGCAACGCATATTGGACGCTTTTTTTCGAAACTGATAAACACGAAAATAGAATTCAACAATTTATGAGACTTTCAAACTTAACGGTTTTACGATCTAGGTGTCTCGTGCCAAAGAAACAAAAAGAAAAAGCTGATAATTCATTTGTACCTTGCGTATCAATATTTCGAGTTGCGAGCGAAACCGGTTGTAAGGACCGCCAAGTTCAGTCATGTCCGATTCTCAAGCGTCGTTATGAGCAATTTCGACTGTGTCCGGTTCTGAGGCGACCCAAACCCAAAACCAACACAATTTTCCCAACGCAAATTTTGGTTTTGATAAACATCAAAACCCACACAAACACAAATTTTCACTAAACTCGATGAGAACACTTTTCGACACGAGAAATATGTTTTCACGCACGCGAAGAGTCAGTGCAGTTCCGCCATTTTTTCCGGCAACGAATGGTTTCGCAGTGGCGACACCTGACGATAAGTGCGTTGAGTCAAATCACGATGTATCTTTCGAAAACTCGTAATATTCGAATGTCCGATGTTGTGCAAAAATCCGATAACTCGATGCTTCTCTCCTGTCGTAGAAATCGTCAATTGATAAAGTACTGATAAATAGGATCCTCAAGTTCCTCCTGAGTACCAAATTCCGGAGTTTACCGGATCGACCGATATTGCCTGCTCGCAGATTGAGACGATTTTGTGCCTGATGTGTTGCGCTTAACCTCTTCGTTTCTCGCGCTGCCCATTTCTTTTGTACTTTATGTTTATCTCACGTTTTCGCCGAAAAAAGTAGATCCTTCTATCTATTTCGCTCGCTCTCTGGTCACTCGATTTATTTGGACGCGGGCGGATGAGCTGTGTTGTTTAGTGTGGCATAAACGAAATGTTCTAGAAGCCAAGCGTGCCGGCGTCGCGTCAGCCCGACGAGACAACTCCCGTACGTATATATGCTTATGTATATAAAAAAAAAGCCTTCGCGAGTTTCTTGAACACTGAGACTATGGTGACGGTATAGGGAACACATTAGTTGATTTTTCTAGACCAAAAAAACAAACAAAAAACACGTAAGAGTTGCTGTACCCCAAACTTCCAGTCTTTGTTGTATTTTAGAGAGAAACAAACGTGTCTGACGGGAGAACCGTCGCAACGACACACACGGTCAAGGTAAATTCGTCGCTCCAGCTGCATGCTATTAAGTTCGATTTTTTGTGTTCTTCCTGAGTTTTTGTTTTTTCTGTTTGCTATTACTATTTTCGTACTTTTCGTCGAGATAAATTTCACCTCGCGTTCGACTATTTCGACATCGCGCAGTGCAAGTTGAATCCTTCGATTTTCTGCACTCACGCCGTTTTCTATCGGCACTTGTGTACTTCACTGTAGTTCGAGAACACTCAACCCACTCTTTTGCATCTTGCTTCGTTCGACCTGTCGAAAATCACAGGTCGATACACTCTTTAGCTGTAGCTCCGTATTTAACACATTTGTTGCAATTATACTTTGGCAGCGGGGGGTCCGTAACAAGCAACGATGTACGATGGCGTGTCCCTTGTGTGTGGATACAACGTTCTTCTTAACCCTCCGTGATTTCTGGGGTACAAATTACCCCACGCACAAATTTAATCTAGAATTTAATATCAGTTATATTTTCCACGATATTATTATTCTGAAACATTCAAACTAACATCCTGAATTTTTACGTGTCGCTTGAAACGATACTGACAACGTGACAAATGTTTAAACATTGCTGAAGTCGTTCCAATCCGTGCGATAAGCGCGTTATTTTTAGATAGACCACGGAGGATTAATTAATTTCACCGAAATTTGGGGGTATGCGGTTACGACAATAAAACTGACAAAAATAAGATTTTTTTCGTTAAAGACACGAAATTGAAAAAAAATGTTTTCTATATCTTCAGGATTTCGATATATCTTCGAGTACTTCAAGTACTTCAAGTACTTCAAGGTCTATAATTTCGACGATATAATTGCCTCAAATCGCTAATTATCTTCTTAAATATTCAACGACCTTTCATTTTGGAAACATTTATACCTACAACAAAGGAAATGACTGTTATGTTAAAAAATTATACAAAATGAAAACTAAGGGACACCCTAACGTACATCAAAGCGACAAAGAGAGAACTTTGCCGAGGGAATAAATAATTTAATCTTTTCTTACTTTGCGACCGTAACAGTTGATGCGGTTTGGATCTGGTCGCACCGGCTTGCTGCAGGATTCAACCGGAAGCGTGATAGTCCAGGATGGCCACAACGACGACAGCATTCAGTTGAACTCGCTCAGCGAGGGTGAATTTGTGTTTCTTCCTCTTCGAAGTTTGATCCTTATCGATCGGACAGTGAAAACTGACGTTTATTTTCAGCTGCCGATGACGGTCCAGGGATCGTGGAGCAAGTAATAATGGCGGTCTACTCGATATTCCAATTGATAGTGAACTCTTCTTACTTGGCAACGAACATTATTATGATGGTAAGCCGGAAGAATAAATACCTGACTCGGCTGTTGATGGATTTTGTCTTCATACTTTTTTCTTCATTTTACCTCTTGACGTTCATCAGACTTGGAGCATAATGTATCACAGTTGGACGACTTTTATTCTGCTGATGTGGGCATTGATATTGTGGATGGTACCAAACAAGAGAACTTCAATGATGAAGTGTTCGCCCTTCATCGTCTTTTATTCAACCCTGCTGCTACTCGGTGGTTACGTTTACAGCATGAATCTAACCGAGTCGGAACTTCCGACTATTTTCCACGACATCAAAATGACGGAAATTGGATTCAGCAAAACGGACGAGTTGAGCAGCTGGCATCAAATCGTCAAAGTAGGTAAAAGAAAAAACGAAGAAACAACTCGAGTAACAAAAGTGTTTTAATTGGATGGGATTTTTGACAGTGCTGCTTCATCTCGATGTTTTGGATCACGATGAGGCAATACATGGCTGAGAGGCAATCCCAGAAACGATCTTCCGCTATTAGGGACATGGTGGCGCCCCTTCACGTTTCCGTGTCCGCTGCTACGAGCGCTATGAACAAGGAAACACCGGAAATCAAAAGCCAATTTATGAAGAACGTCGGAAGACTTGTGAAGAAACTAATGATTAAATTCTGGATCGCCGTTGTCGCTATTATGCTCTTCACGAGTGGTATCACTGGCGAGAGGATGACCGTTTTTCGAATAATCTACATGTCGCTGCTTCTCATCTTCGTCATCACTTTTCAGGTTTGATCAATGAAGGACAAAGAATTTTTATTTATTTCTAAGCGGCCCAGGTTTTCTTGATAATCATTATGAAACTTATGATTAATTAATATATATTACATTTCGCTGATCATTATTACGAAAATACAGATTTCCTGGACGGCATGGAGAAAAATGATGTACGGTTTTTGGATAACCGTAATCGCGTATTCGGTCGTCATGCTGATACTCGTTTACACTTATCAATTCAGCAATTTCCCGGGATACTGGAAACTTCTTCACATCGACGAACAACTGTGAGTTTTATTATTACTATCTATTATTCGTCTCGCGATTTTTCAGGCTCGAATGTTTTTCTCTTACTTTTCAGGCAAATGGACATTGGCCTTGAGACGTACGAGACGAAAGAACTCTTCGTTCGACTTCTCACACCAACCTGCTTCGTCATTGTGATCGTTTTGCAAATCCATTACTTTCACGAAGATTTCCTTGAAGTGACCAACATCGAGCGATTAAGGTGAGTTTTCATGATGAAAAGAAAATAAAATTGAACGAGTGAATTAAAAGTTGACCCGTGTTAATCGAAATCAAATTCCAGGGTCGATTTAGTATCGAAACGCGGAAGTTTGGGCCATTCGAGCTCCGTGCCTATAGTTACCCCAGCTGATGATCCCGCAACTGAAACCGATGAAAAAACCACCATTTATACCCTCAAGCAATTGAAACGTGCGTCACGAATTTTTGCGCTACAACACCCTAAAAATCACAGTAATAAATGTATGATTGAAAACATTCGTTCTCTTTTCAGAAATGTCAAAAGTCGAGAGAAGAGCACTCTTTCGCAAGACGATGGACCACTTGAACAACTTCTACAATTGGGTCTGGTTGATCCTCGAGATTCACATACAAAAAATTATATTCATTTCCTTCATATTGCTGTGCGTCAACGATGTGAGTATCGACGAACACGCGACTGGAAACTACCGTGCGATTGGCATTTTGTCGAAATTTTAATGACCGTTACTCAACGAAATATTATTACTGTGATAAATTAGAAATTTCAATAGACTTTTGTTCAAACTGCGCGAAATTCGTTTAATTCGCAGAAACCGATAACGTTTAATTTGGAAGAAATCAAGTTTGACACTAAAGACGTAAAGAAATCTTTCAGAGAAGTGGAAAAACATAAATCAAAGTTTCTCGAAATGTGTATATTCCTTTCCGCGATGTTGTTCTATTGCAACCTCATTTTTTGACATTTATTTTCTATTTTGCCGTAAAGAATCAATGGTTTTCATTTACTTCTAGTTTTTTTTTCAATTACAGTAGTTACAATTACAATTGCAACAGTTAAAAGCACATTAGCTGTCGTTGCTGAAATTCGATCGTGTAAATTGGAAAAATAGTCGAATTTATTTGATTTTTTATCGGCTATGATCGCTGACGATCTATTCCTTCGGCGCTATCCCTCTTCGCAGATCCAATCCAATACTGTATTTTTTTTTCTTTTTTTCAGGTATGCGCTATAAATCTCTTTTTCGTGATCGCAGTTGTAGTGACGATAAACTTTCAGCGTAGCGTGCAGATAACGATGATAAACGTGATGGCGAGTATAGTCGCCTTGTTGATGGTGACAAAGATGTTGTATCAGATAAAGTACATCGATCACGAGAACTGGAACGTAAACTGTTCGGTAAGATTGACGAATTTTCCATTTTATGATGATTCGCTTGATGGATTATTTGGACATGCACATTGGACATTTGGAGACCACGAATTGTTTTTTATTTTTTGTTTGTTAGCAGACAGGCACGAACGGTAGCGAAACGGACAAGCGGTACAACATAGCCGAGTGGATTGGAATGGAGAAAGCGAAGCCGGGCCAACTTTCGGATTTGCTGAAGGGTTACATCGGTATCGTGACGGTGACGACGATACGTGCGATAATAATGATACGTCAGTGTTTCCACCGGCATGAAAAAGGCGAGCCGTTGGAAACCCCGTTGATTATGTTCCCAAAAGTGTCACGTGTCGACGCCGACCGTGGGATACCGGAATGTTTGCAATTCCTCTTCAACTACGGTTTCTACAAATTCGGGGTTGAATTTTGTTTGATGGGAGTGGTAGCTTTGATCGGTACAAGACTGGACTTTTTTTCCGTACTCTACGGTATTTGGTTGCTCATTCTATTCTCGACGAAGAGAACCATCACCGCTAAAATATGGCCGTGCTTTCGGATCTTCGCGATCGTCGCGCTTCCGGTACAATACGTTTTCGTCGTCGCTCCGCCAACTTGGCTCTGCATCGGTAATTCGCCATCCGGACGTATCGTCGAATTCAAACGGATGAATTTCGAACTGGTATACCTTTTACAGATTATCCTTGGAGCACGTCGGAAACTTTGAGAAGACTTCAACAATGGATGTACTTTCCGGATCCGAGCTATCCGCCGAATCCAACAAAGCTGATATGCGATTTCGTACTGCTGCTGATGATCGTTCGTCAAAGTCTCGTCTTTCGAATCGAGGCTCACAATCGCACGACCGGCGAGACGTTCCCGGCGGGTCACAATTACTCCGTGTATCAAGAGATGGACAAGCCAAACTTCGTTAATCCGATGAAGGATTACGTGTCCCACGTGCATTGCTGGTTGGACGTAGTGAAACGTGGCGCCATGATGAGTTTCATGTGGCTAACCCTCGCGATAATGTTTCTAGCCGGTACTAAGAGAACCAACGTATTCTCGTTGGGTTATCTGATCGGAGCGTTCATATTCCTCTGGCAGGGTAGTGACTTTTATCTCAGGCCGATAAAAACGATTCTCAAGTGGTGGAACTTGCTGATCGGTTACAACGTCGTTGTGATCGTCTCGAAAGCGATACTTCAGGGTGTTGGTTGTGTACTCCTCAAACAGGTAAAACTTTTCCTCCCCGACAATACCGATTTTTCTAGCTTTCCTCGTTTCATACCAATCTTTGTTTCCTTATGTTCGATCAGCTGGAAGTTTCGGCTTGTTGGTTGATCCAACTCTTGGGGATCGCTTGTCTCAACAAGTTCTCGAGTCCAGGAATGGACTTCGAGCCAAAGGATCCAACGTGCGAAGTCGCGAGTGAGGATATCGGTATGGTCTGGGACGGTCTGTGTTTCACCTGCCTTCTGATACAAAAGCGTCTCTTCAAGAGTTACTACTTCTTCCACATCGTCGACGAGACCAAAGCGATGAGCATCCTAGCGTCTCGCGGGGCCGAGCTGCTTCAGGATCTTCATCGGAAACGGATCGAGTATCAGGAGAACGTGGAGAAAGCGGTTCTCCAGAAATTGAAGTTCAAAATGGACAAAATAAAGGCTGATCAGCAGAGAATTCAAGGCCCGAGTTACAGAGAGCCGGCGACTCACAAAGTTGGTAAGAAACGAAAAAAAGCCTCCATCAAAGACACTCCTCTGCCCCCCTTCTTTCGCGATTTCAATTTCATGACGTATCTCATCACAAACCCGTTCTGTGTCCTCTAAAACAAAACTGTCGTCTCTGTGTATCTTCGTGTTAATTCTTAACGCGTCCTCGATGGACGAATGAAAAAAAAACCGACCCGAAGGTGAAGCACCGTTGGCTCGAGCCTCGAGCGCGAGTTCTTGCGTTTCCTCGGGTGGCCGTACGCCGCCCCAGGGTTATCGAACTCCGATCGACGAGGACGATTATCCGCGAAGACAGGACGAGGAAGCGCCACCTCTGACGCCACGGGCGGCTTCGCTCCTCCAAGCTCCGTCACCCAACTCGGCTATTATGACGGTTAGCCTCGAGGCTTATCTCGAACCCACGAGGATCTCTTTCGGATCTCCACCGAGCAGCGAACTCAATCCTCGCGGTCCTTCGCCTGATGAAACTTTTCCGGTTTTCTCGCCACCGCCTTACGATCGGTCGAGACCGAGGAATCGTGCGAGCTTTTCAAGCCGCGGACATCGACGACAATCCAGCTATACCGGTGCTACCTATTGGCTCAACGATCTACAAACCCCAAGAGCTTCAGTTGTCTCGACCAACTCACGATCACCGCTCTCTCATCATACATGTAAAACTCCCAAGGGATCTCAAAACAAGCCTGGATAAAAAACGAACGTGAAAAGCTGCCTCGTTGACGGTGTTCATGTACATAAGCTTGAGGCACGCGGATCGTCGATATGTTAGTTTATCTCGTACGCACAGGTTCTTTCCTATTGGATCCTTTCTTCATTGTTTCTTTTCTCGTCAATATCTTTTTTCTCGTCAATCTCTTCAGCCTTCTTCTCGATCATTATTTTTTCCTTGTTTTAATCGTGAATACTTTTCGTAATTTTTTATTTCCAGCTCTTGTTCTCTCCTCGTAGAGGGAAGAGAAAAAAAAACAGACGAAAACTGCAACTTGTCTTCGTTGGAGTCGAAACGTGTACAAAAATACTTTCTTGATATTTTTTTGTCTGTCTTCGATTCGATATTTAACGATATTTCATTCTTTATTCTATCTTCCTTTCTCATATACGTTTACGTGTGTGTATGTGTGTACATTAGATACGCTATATCCGAGAGATCGACCGTTGTACAAACATCGTGTGCCAAAGACCAACAGAGAGGGTAATTTCATCGTTATTCACTTTTTTTTTTGTTTCTTTTTTTTCTGTACTCCCGGGCGCTTTGGTGGCTTCGTATCCTGGTGGAATGCATGGCGGCTCGAATAATCGGCTTCCGGAATTACCGAAAATCAGCCGTTTCTTCGCAACCGACTCGCAGATAAAAACGTTACCGGTGACGGATTTACCCAGTGCGGAACTTTTACCGAATCTCTTTTACCAGGCTTTTCAATTTTTATTATTTTTCATTTATCTTATTTTTTATTTTGATTTATATCTGATTCAAAATAGAAAGTTGAATAAGCAAATTACATTCAGTGCTTTCGTTAAAAATTCGTCATTAAAAAATGAAAATCTCGTTAATGCGAATTAAAAATTAATATTAAAATCTCGTTAACCGATAATCCGAAAAAATACGTTTTTTCCCATTGTCGTAACTTTTAAAGATTCGAACAAATTTTCTAGAAACAACAATTGATCATATCCTTTACGTTCCAACGAACCAAACGTCAAAAACTTCATAGCAACATCTGCTACTTCTCCACGCGGTAAATCCGTCACCGCATTCAATTCCTTTTCTTCCCGTTTCAGACGAAACTGTAAATTTGTACTGTACATAAACTGTCAAATACTAACAATTCCCCGATGCGATTTAAATCCTCGTAGAAATTCCCGGCGTATTAATCCAATGCGAGGAATCGCAGAAAATGGAGTGTACAGATCAGCCTGATTTCCCGTGAAACCGCATGGCTTTCCCAATAATAATAATAATAATAATAATAATATATATATATATATATATATATATATATATACACAACAATATTAATAATATTAATATTATATTATATAATATGCATTTATATATATATATAATATTATATAATAATAAATATATACATATAAATATACAGTAATACGTAATGATGTAATCGTGTGTTTCGATCGTAACCGTGTGAGACCTAACGAAGCATGCGGAGCGATATTTCCCCCCGAATTAATTAGTGATATTTTCTTGATCGATGCAGCGGTGAGATCGGGCGATTACTACATGTTCGACGACCTGGACGACGACGACGTGACGGATCTATTGCCGGACCCGGAGGAGAAGCGCGAGGACGAGGAAAGACTCCGTCAGCATCGGGAAAGCGGACGAAGAATGACCGTAGCGGAGGTACGGAAAAAAAAACCTTCGCATTCGTCTCTGTCCGCCATTTTTGTTCTCCATAATTTTGGAAAGCGTAGAAAAAGGGATATCGATGGTCCGAAGTTCGTACGATGGCGTAGTATCATGGGCGTTGCGTACGATGGAAAAAGAAAAAGAACATTTTACGAGTAGAGTGTCATCACGAGTGAATGGATTTGCAGCTGATGACGACCCTGTTAAAGACTGACATAGAGATAGCGACCCACGTCGCAATGTACGGAGGAACTCAGAGGGACGCCCTTCGGCTGCGACGTCAAAGCGTGCCGCTCACCCGCAAGAAATCGTCAATGTCTTATCTGAGCGCACGTTCCGAAACCGAGACTGCCGCGGCCACTGACGTGAGACCTCCCACTCCCCCTTAACGCTTGCATGTCGTCGATAAAATCCTCGAATCTCGTCGCCTTAATTATCAGTCCTAAATCGCGCTCTGCTCTCATCGTAACTTTCATTTTTCTATTTTGAACCCTCTGTCCATCTTGCCTCTGTAAATAGGTTCCTTCGTTATTCGGATATACGTAGCTGCTAATTACGATTTATTATTCTCTGTTATCAGTTTTCTTCGCTCCTCGAATTCTATGGTGGATTATATTCGCTGTATCATTCGCTTCGTAAAACTCACGTCGCGTATTATTCTTTATCTTCTCCAACGTTAAAAACTCCGGAGATCGCAAATTTTCAATCTTTTCACGAGTTTTCGATGTTTTTCTTCTAACTCCAGCTATCCGTATGTTGCATTGTTCTAACTTTCAATTTACGGTAGGAAATGGATTTTATTTGCGTTCGTTGTTACTTCTAGTATTTTATAAAAAGTGATCTTTTTAGTAGTGGTTAAATAATGGAAAAAGTATTGTTTCATGGGTGTAACAATTTTTTCCACATTTCTGGTTGATTCTATCGGCTCATAAAATGGACAGTAATTTCAAATTCATTTTTTATTAATTTTAGTTATTCATTAATTATTTTTTAAAATTGATTTATTATTATTTAATTATTTATTCATAGAATACAGTAGAATCTAGGACATTCTTATTATCCTGGCGTTCTATTTACCTTTTTACCAAATTTTGATTTCCATTCACTTTTACTTCCGCTATTTTTTTCAAATTTGCTTCGCAATCATTGTCGCGACTCATTTTCGAAAAAAACATGTCTGTTCGTTCGATCGAAAAAATCCCGTAATATCGTCGTTCCGATTTGACAAGTAAACACCCGCGAGCTTGGTACAATTTTCGTCCACAACGAGCGCTGCGTTCGACTTCCCTCGTCGTCTACACGGAGCCAATACTTCCCTGTCACTTTTTCGTTTCGCTCTTACCAGTAGGCCATTTCGCGCCTGGTTGCAACGCAATGAAAATTATTATTTTATCGGCGATGCATTATCAGTACTTTTCTGAAAAATCGTCTAACCAAAATTCTTCGAATCGAAAAATGGTCGTTTTCGATATCTTCAAAACGAAGAAAACTGGACTTTTCTTTGCGTCGCAAAATTCGACAATGGTCATATTAAAATGCGAATTAATTATTTTTCTTTCGTATTGGAAAAGAGAGAATCCTTTTCATCACCTCTTTACGCTGCTCTCACGCAAAAAAAAAAAAAATAAACGGAGCCTGTGTACTTCGTTCGTGAAACCAAAATTCCGCTCGTTTCTCGTTTACTTCGTTCGGAGCTTGTACGATAATCGAAAAAAGAAAAACAAAAAATCGACGAACGAGATTCGAGAACGAAAAAAACGTAAAACGCTTTTCTCGTAGTCGTTGATGGTCGGATTGTACATATAATTGTATATAAATGGTGTTGATGTCTAGCAAATATTTCCAGCTGTTGCTCTAATACTCGTAGCAATTATCGATGAGAAGAAATACAAAAAAAAAACCAAATGTCTGTCGAACGACGAATGAGCGATTAATCGAAACGAAAAAAAAATGTAATTTAGGTTAGGGACGACGCGAGTCTCACATCAGCCGAAGTCGAGGAAGTCGAGCGTGTCCTTAAATCCGAAGACCTTGCCAAAACACCAATCGACTCCGACGATCCTGATGAAATCACCGACGACCCGACCATCAAACGAGAAAAAACCGTCAAAGATCCCGATGACGAAGAAGAGGAAGAAAGCAAAGAGGAAGACGACGACGATCAAGAGCAAAAGAAGAAAGTTTCACCCTTCACTTATTTCAAGTTCCTACTGGTCATTCTAAACAGCACTATGGTCTCCATAACGAGATATCTCAACAGATTCTCACGGGATTATAGATACATACGCAAAGTTCTTTCGAAGGAAAAAAGAATTCTCAAGGTTTGTAAAATTTACGAGATAAAACGTAGGGGCTATTCCCGTTGCCTTGAAATCACAAAATCCATGAAGAAAAACGATCGCCATTTAATTAAACTGGACTTATGAATTACTTATTAATTGAATGTAATTAAATTGGACTGGACTTTTAATCAATTCTTGGACTGATTACTTAAATTTAATTAAACTGGCCTCTATAATAAAAGACGAATAAGTCCGGTTGATTTTCAACAAAAAAATGTTTTTCCAGGCCAAACCGGATTTCCGAATGGGGACTCGTCTGGGAATAAATCAAATATGGCAACCGATCCCAATGATAAAACAGAGGTGAGAACCAGAGCGACTTCTATCCAAACCCAAATAACGAGAACTCTGACTTGAGAAGTCGTAAGGACTCCAACATTTTGGATTCTCAAGTAACGCTCGAAAAAAAAACGTAGTTGCCGCAGATTTACTCTATTTCTTTCCTACCCGTAAAAGTAGTCCGCGTAGCGTAATAATAGAGCCAGAAAAAAAATGTTCTGCGAGGAGATTTGGCCAGCTGTCCATTCGGGTACTATTTTCAAGCAAGTTGCCTTTAGACATAGTTACGCGCTTGCTCCGACAGATACGATGCTGGATTCGGGACCGAGGAGAGCCTCGACAGTGGTGAGGGACCCAGTCAATCTGGTGATAAAAGAAGGTAGGATAGACGCTTTTAAAGCTTTTATAGAACTCTGGGCAAACTCGTACTATTTTTATATATCGAATTACGATCTTCAGGATTCTCAAGGTTTTCCGTTCGTAAGGGGAATGGGCCATGCTTTTTTTTAAGGCAAGATTCTGTTTTGGTTGCTCGAAGAAAAGGCTATTATTAAGATTTTTTTTGTGAGGTTATGAATGCAAATATTGATGCAGGTTTTGCTAGGCTTAATAAATACACTTTTGGAAAACAGTAAACAAAATTATTATATATTTTATGCACTTTTAACGTAAAAAAAACACCGTTCGAATACAATGCCTCGATTAGCAGGTGGATCTGCGATGCTGTTGAAAATTCAGACAATGGGCTATGAAAAACAGAAAAATTGTGAATTTTTAGCTTCGATATATCACTAGCCATCGACTGAACTAGAACAAAATGAACAAAATGATCGCGAAAAAAGGCAGAAAATATATTGCATGTTTTTTTTCACTGCTTTTTGCTAAAAGAAAATAGTAAAAATCAAAATTGTTAAATAATTCTAGTACGGTTGGTCGCTCTAGGTATACAGAATATGTGGTTACAATTTCATAACAATCAGTTCAGTAGTTTCGAAAAATTTACTACCTACTTTTGTAAAAAAGTAGTTTAGTGATAAACGCGTTCAACAATTTTCGTAAAGGAAGAATCACAAAAAAACATTAACTTAGGCTTAATCAGCGATGCCTGCACCATACAAAATGCCTTTGAATCGTTCCAAAATATCATTTTCTTTCAATTTTGCCTTTTTGTAATTTTCACCTTTGCAAAGTAGAATCCTGCCTGAAGAAGTAGCCTCGCCCGCAGCGACATTTCGAAATCGTAAACGATTATCTACGTATTAGAAATTCCTAGGGATTTCCTGAAATATCTGATGGAGTCGAACGATCGAGGTCCCAAAATATATGCTTTAAATATGGCGAGTCGTCGCCCCCGCTAAATTGTTAAATTATCCGAACATTTTATTTTCCATCATTTCCATTACGAAAATTTGATTAAAAAAATAGCCGTTGACTAACGTCCATCAATTCGACCCTGGATGCTCGAATTTGGCGAAACACTGATGAGTCTTTTAGGAAATCCACGGATATCTGATTATCACGATCCGCAATATTGATCGAGACCGGGTGAAGCTACCTCTTAACCTTCCAAACCATATGGATCCAAGGCATCGCTCGTTCCCATTAAAACGACAATACAAAGCTGTTCTCGTAACGAAACAAATAGAAAACTGCTTTCAATCGGTAATACTTGATCGACTTTGTTTCAAGGCGGATCAAGTTACGGAAGGCTCGAATAAAATTCATTCCTAATTTCCTTCCCAATCCAGAAACGAGTTCCTGACTTCCTGGTTCCGAAAAAACTTGAACCGATCCCTCGACCTTTCCGCGCAGAAGCGATCGTAAGTTTTCCAAAATAAAACCCAAACGAAAACGATAAAAACGTATAATCTCATCGGATCCCTAACCTAGAATTTTTTCGAGCTCGCGAATACACCAATCGGCAACGTCGAATAATTGGAAAAAAAGCAAAAAAAAAAAACGATAAATTTCTTGGAAGTACGGTAGAAAGAGACGTGGTGTGTGTTGTGTTTGCCAGGAAGAAGAGTTCGCTGACCGTACCACACATCCGAATATTGGCGCCGAGTTTGGAGCGAGGATTGGACGGGTCCTCGTCCAGGTATATCCTTGCCGGATATTGAGAGAATATCCGAAATGCAAAAAAAAAAAGAAAACATTTTTTATGAACGACAGGAAAAAATGAAGGGAACTCGTGAATGTCGATATGTGTCCCAAATCGTCTCTGGTGTCTTCGATATATTCACTGATTTGAAAATCTCGCTTGACACGCACGCCAATCCTCGCATGCGTCACAGAGCAAACGACAAAAAAAAAAAAAAAAAACAACGCCTCGCTCCACTTATAGCCACGATTATTAAATTAGCTTTCCATTGGACCTATTTTAAACTGCCGCGTACTTCCTTTCCAAAGTACTTCAATTCCAAACCAAAAACTTTTTGTCCAATCGCAAAAGTTTGAAGACGAAAAAATGGGGCAGTGCCGGATTAAGATTAGTTTCGATTTTTAATGTGAAATGAAACGTCACTCCCGGAAACGAGAATCTTTGATATTAAAAACAGGAGATTATTGAAAAATCGCTAATCGAATGAAGTCTGTTAAATCATAAACAACGTTCATCAAAGGTATTCCGATGATCTTGTTTATTATGACAGGATTCTACTTCGGGGGCCCGAAAAAAAAGGAAAAGATAAATCATTTTTGCAAAGTTTCGAACTAGAATCCTGCTTGAATCTATTTTTGTACCTTTGTAATCACAAAACGTACAAAGGTGGCATCTCGAATCTTCAAATAAATCTTGCAAACGCCGAAACTCAAAATTTGAAGGTTCGTCGATTGTTTAAAGTAAAAATCATTTCTACTCATTCCATCATCTATAAATTCAGAATGATGTATTCAAGCTTCTGAAAAAAAATCATTTTTCGAGAGATTGCCAAGTATCAAATGACAAAAATTGAAATCCGAGCGAGCAAAATCACTGGAGCGAAAAGGTAACTTTTCTGATCACTCACAGACGTACAATTAATAGTGTTTTGTCCGGCACTGTTCCGAAGTACGTTGGCAGGCACTCTCATTAAACATTTGATATTGCAGGTTTCATCTCGGCCGGCTTTTTCGAGCCGAGCTTTCGATGTGCTTTCGTAACTCCCTCGTGTCGTTAACCGTATAAAATTGTGATCAGGCCCCAAACACTCTCTAATATTCGCTTTGTCTTTGTTTTTCACGTTCGAACGGACAGCTCGATTTTCGGGCAAGCCCGGAGTTTGCAACAGCGCGAGAAGGATGAGGGTGATGAGCACTTTGGGGAGTTGTCCGAAGTCGATCAGCCCCCGATAATACAACTGGCGGCTTCGATCTGGTTCGGTATTCTCGCCCACTCGACTTTCATGTGTTACTTCATGGTGTTCCTTCATCACATCAAGAACGCCTCGGTTATCTCGATACCGTTGCCCTTGATGGTTTTCTTCTGGGGATCCCTGACCATACCGCGACCATCCAAAACATTCTGGGTCACCCTAATCGCGTACACGGAAGTAAGTGGTCGAAACAGTGAACGTCAGTTCCGTTTCCAATGCGGGATTACAAATTCTATTTTTAGGATTTTTTTTTGTTGAGGTTATGAATGAAAATATTGATGCAGCTTTTGCTAGGCTTAATAAATACACTCTTGAAGTACAGTAAAAAAAATTATTACTTATTTGATGCACTTTTAACGTAAATAAAACACCGTTTGAATACAACGCCTCGATTAGTAGTCAAATAATTGTAGTACGGCCGGTTTCTGTAATCAGCGATGTCTACACTATTTTGGAAGAATATTCTTAAATATATTTACTTTAAAAAAATGTAAAAAAGAGAAAAATCGATCTTTTCAGTTTCAAAATAGAATCCTGCTTTTATCGCGATCTTCGTCGTTTCGGACACGCTGATGGCGACCGATTTTCTTTCAAATATGTCTTCTCTCTCGCGCAGGTTATCGTCATCGTCAAGTGTATATTCCAATTTGAGATGATCGACTGGAACATGTCATCGTCGAACCACCCGCTCTTCGGTCCGAGAATTTTGGGCGTTGAAAAGAAACCGAATTACGCCCTCTGGGATCTCTTGCTGTTGCTCATGGTCTTCTTTCACAGGTGATCCATCAACGATTATTCCCCATTTCCAAAAATCCGAAAAATCTTTCTCATTACCCGAATTCATTTTTCAAATTCATTCGCCGCGTATTGGGATTGAAGATTCATGCTCAAGTCACTGGGACAGTGGACCGCGCCGGACACGCAGCGAAAAATATTACCCACGAAACTCACGATGACCAGAAACGACCAGGAAGGTGGCGAGCCCGCACGTTTTCACTGGCAAAACGAGGAAACCAAGTGAGCCAACCAAAACGCTCGAAAAGTACACGCGCGTACCAAAATGAACACATTTTTTATAAAATCCTTTTCGATTGCCAGCAGTGATCGAAAAGACGGGGAAACTGCGAGCCCGACTGGTGAAAAAACCGTGGATGACGAAGATGAACATCCGAAGAACGAACAGACCACGGACTCGAACGAGAAACTCGTCGTGGTCCTCAAAGCTACGGAAACGAGCCCTTGCGACAAAGATTTCAAAACGGCTGTCAACATGACGTAATCAATTTTACACTTGTCCATCGATATCAATCCGGATCAAAGGCGGATACAAAATTTGGTTTTTCTTTCGGAGGAACGTAAACGATCAACGATTTTTTTCGTATCCAATGTCATTATCCAGTTTGGGCATCCGCTGTTTATTTCGTACAGTATATTTAAACCGTTCGAATTGAGCTCGTCCCCCCACATCCGCCATTGATCGCACAGATGAAAAAAAGTGTTGGAAACGGACCAAGAATTGATCATTTGTAAAATTGAACTTTACAGGGCAAAGAAATACATGGAACCTGCGAAAACATTCTTGGCGAATATTCTCAGCCCAGATGGCAAGGAGAAGACCAACGTTTACGCGTACATGTTTCTCTGTGACTTTTTCAACTTCATCCTCCTGATATTTGGATTCTCCGCTTTTGGGGTAAGAGCCCAAAATTAAAAATCCCGTTTCGCTGTTTTGTTTTTTTTCTTCTGAATTTTGTTTAATGCGACTAATGGAACTAATGCAACATTTGGAACGAATTTTCAGACGCAGCAGGGAGACGGTGGAGTGACGGCTTATCTTTCGGAAAATCGCGTACCGATGCCTTTTCTTCTCATGCTGTTACTCCAATTCGCTCTGATAGTGATTGACCGTGCTCTCTTTTTGCGCAAATCCATTCTAGGCAAACTCGTCTTTCACTATCTACTCGTATTCGGCGTTCACGTTTGCATGTTCTTCATTCTACCGAGCGTCACCGAGAGGTTAGAATCTACTGAAAAGTCGATCACTCGAATCGACTTTTCTTTCGCTTCCAATGTTTTTTTCTTTGACAAAATTATAATTTTCGATTAGAATCGAACTTCTGTGAATTACAAAGATATTATTAAATCGTTATTTACAGGCAATTCAATGAGAAATTGCCGCCCCAAATCTGGTACATGGTCAAGTGTTTCTACCTGTTGCTCGCGGCTTATCAACTGAGACTCGGTTATCCGACACGCATACTTGGAAATTTTCTGTGCAAGAACTACAGCGTTGTAAACATGTTTCTCTTCAAGGGGTGAGCAAAATCAACATCGTTGATCAACCTCCATCCCATTTCGACATTCATTGTCAATTCCTTTCTTTCCTCTGCCAGTTTTATGTTCGTGCCATTTTTGTTCGAGCTCCGAGCGGTCATGGATTGGATCTGGACGGACACGTCCATGACAATTATGGACTGGTTCAAGATGGAGGACATATTCGCTAGTATCTATCAAATAAAGGTGAGCGAGGGCGGATATCGAATTTTTTGTGGGAGAACACACAAAGATCCCGAATGTTTTTTATAAGCTATTTGATGATAATTATTATTATAAGTAATTATAATTATAATAATGAATTTTCGGAAAGTATTATATAATTCATTATTATAATAATTCAATAATATTACAATAATTATTTATTGTTATAATAATTGTCGGAATTCTTAAATTCTAATAATTCATAGACATCTAAATATTGACCCTTTACATCTGAATGGTGACTCTGGATTAAAAATAACTACGTAATAATAGAAACAAAACCGAATTAGAATGAATAATTAATCGACGCGAATATATAAATATAAATAATTCGAAATCAGTAGTAAACAATTCATCGAACTTGATGAAACTTTATTTACATTTAAAATTAAAGTCAAATTGATTTATGAAAACCCAAAACAAAATATATTATAAAAATAAAATAAATATATAAATATAAGTACTTTTGAGAGAGAAAAACTTTCGGAAAGCTGTCAATTATCAAACTTCCGATTTTTTTCATTTTTGCAACTTACAACCTTAATTTTTTCGTCAATTTAAATTGTCCGACAAGGGGGTTTTGAATTTGGGTTTGGTTAGTAGTAAACAACGATAATAAGGAGAAGAAAATAAATTGTTCGATTTTCAGTGCACTCGAGGAGTCGAGACCGATTTCCCGCAGCCCCGAGGAGTGAAGAAAACCCAGATGAGCAAATACATGGTCGGAGGTGGTGCCCTGTTTCTCATGATCGTCCTTATTTGGTTCCCACTGTTGCTGTTCGCTCTGGGTGGCACCGTTGGTGTCTCGAATCCACCGAGCGAGGTTTCAATGAGGATAAGAATCGGCCCTTACGAGCCGATCTACACGATGACCGCGCAGGCCAGTTCGATATATCAGTACGACGAAACGGAATGGAACGCTTTCAGGGATATATATTCGCGGGACAAGTCGGCCATTACGTTTTTGGAGAATTACGTTAATACGGATGTAACAGCGGTCAGATTGAGCGGCTCTTCGAGAAAATTGTGGGGAATATCGCCACCCGACAGAGACAGGTTTCCGACCTTTTACTACAACGGATTTTTCGTTACTTTTCGAACAATTTTGGAAAAATTCACCCCCATTTCTTTTTTGCCGATAAATAGCTGTATTTTGTTATCAATAATGATATTATTGATGCTGAAGAAGGTTCCTATCAATTTTGAATTTTTTATGACCACGTTTCATAATTTTACACATTATTTTACACTTTATTTGTTTGGGTTTGTTTAGTTAAAAAAATAAACAATTCATAATTGACGGTTGATTCATAATTCCGTATTAATAATATCATTATTCATAACAAAATAAAACTATTTATCAACAACGAAATCAGGGACCATTTTTCGAACAAGCAGCTAAAGTACAGAATTACCAAAAAAAGATTTTTTCAAATATCGATGTCCGTTTTAATCGCAGATTGCGAATGGAACTCGAATCCAACAACACCGTTGTCGTCCACGTTGAATGGACCGTCACGAGAGCAACGGACGTCAAAGATTTCAATGGCGTAACGACCAAGGGACGCGACATATCATTGCCCGCTTGGGAGGAAGATGGCACTTTCAATCCGGTGAGGAAGAGTCTCGCGGATTTACTCGCGCCAAACAACAGCGGTGGAAATTCGGCAAACGGCACGATCCTACTGAGAAACGCGTTTCCAAAGTTCCTCAAAGTCACCAGTCGCACCGTCGAACCTGTCAGGCAGCTGATGAAGCTATGTGAGTGACGACATTCTTTCCCTACCGTTCCAGCTAACCTGCAAACGAATTTCCGTTTTTCCTTTTCGTTTTTTTTTAACGAGTCGTTTTTCGTCCGAACAGATCCGCAGGAGAACGTGTTCGAGGAGGCTGACGACTTCTTGTACAGAAACGTGAGCCTTCATCTATCAACGAATTTAGACTGTTGCGCTCATCAACAATGGTGGGGCGTGAAGGAGAATTGCGACGACGTATATGATAAAAAAATACTGAACAAAGTGCCGCTCAACGATTGTCGATACATCGTCATGTTCCTATTCAACGATAAAGCCTTCCCCGAGGGACTCAGTTTCATCAGCGGTTTTGGGCAAGTACTTTTTCCTCTTGAATCTCCGGGTTTTAGGTTAAGGAAGGATACTAGTTTTCGCGAAAATATAAGAATTAAGTGAACAAAAAATATAATTTGTTCAAATCTTTAAAAAAAAGTATGGACTTAAAAGACTTCAGTGCTTTAAAAAAAGTATAGACTTTAAAAACTTTTTAAAAAATGTATTGACTTAAAAAAACAACAGCGATGCTGAAAGCAACACATTTTTCCGATCAACAGAATACTGGGTCTCTACACGACCGCGGTAATCGTGATGAGTCAAGTGATAAGGCGTAGCGTGAGCGAAATGGCGCCGAAAATAATGTTCGACGATCTTCCCTACGTCGATCGGATTCTCCGACTTTGTTTGGACATTTATCTCGTGCGTGAAAGCGGCGAGCTTTGTCTCGAGGAGGATCTCTTCGCGAAGCTCATTTTCCTCTATAGGTCACCGGAAACGCTGATAAGATGGACCCGACCGCCGGAACCTGGTTCCGCCGGAGATCGGGATGACGAGGAGGACGACGATGACGACGTCGCCGTCATGGTGTCCCGCGAAGCTAGGAACGTTTGAGCCATACGAGTTGATCGCAGCTCGCTAAAGCTTTTTCTCTCCTGAGAAATGTAAAACGCCCGTACTTTTCCGTACCTGCCAAAAAAAAAACAAAAAACAAAATAGTCGTACCAGAATATGCCCGAAAATCGCATTTCCGGTTGCGTAAAAAAGTCATTCAGGCCGTTGACAGAAAAAAAAGCTCGATCGAGCTATATTTCGATACATCCGGAAGTGTCAGTCAAGCAATACATTCGGAATGTTATTTGCCACGACCGCTTTAGTTAGGATATCGTTGAGGCACGTTGAACAGAAACAAAATACGTTGCGCATGCTCTCTCACTCTGAACGAAGGAACGCGACGTAGAAAAAGAGCCTGGCTTATTTTTTACTATGGAAAAGTGCATTTAATTAGAGAATATGTGCCAGGAAGAATCTTGAGAGAGAAGAGAGAGTCCCTGAGGAGAATTACTTTTAAGAACGCAATTGCCTGATGTTCCTACAAGAGGCATTCTTGCGAGTAGGGCGACACGGAAGTCACCCCGACACTATCAATGTTATCCATTTTCCAATTCCAATATCGTAGCTCTGGAAAAGAAAAATATGACATTTCTTTCGCGATTGGACAAATCGTTAAAAAAAGTGAAAAAGGTCGACCCGAAAATTCTGGAGCACGTTCCGTTATATTTCGTAATAATTTCCCTCGAGAAAAGTAAGGTTTCTCAGTAAACATACGAAGATTGTACGATTGATTCGTAAAGAGAAAAAAAAAGTAATTCTTCCATCTTCGCCTGCGAACAACCTCGAGGAACGTAATTTTAGTTCTTACGTTTGTATCATAATCGAATCGTGTAATATCGTCAATTGTTATCCTAAAGCCAGCGTCCTTGTTTCTTCTTTTTTTCATTTACGTATATTTCCACGTTATATTATTGAGCATAGATTTTGCATCATTATTCTCGACTGTTGAGCGTTTTTGTCGTTAAAACGACAGAGGCAACAGAAAAAAAATGATAAGTTATGCATCGATGTTTGTATATATTTCATTGATCGTCTTTATACTTTGTGTTAAAGGTATCGCATCGAAATGTATGCATTGACATAGATATATCAAATTAATAAAACGAATATGAAATGTTGAATTGCACCGTCATTAAAGTTATTGTTACATTTTTATAAATGTCATAAACTACGTTATCGTCTCAGTCAGTAATGTAGATAATGGTAAATATTCGATATTTCATAGCGTTATCAACGTTATCAACTTATAATATACACATAAAATATCCCAGTTTACGTACGGAATACAGCGATCGAGTTAATTAAAACTTCTCAAACCGTCGAGAATCGATTCGAAAATAATTCGATCGAAAATATCGATCCTTCAATAATCGATTATCGACGTGCGAACGACCTAACCTTTATCAACGAAGTCAGACGTACATAGACGGGCAGTTCTTATGGACGGCTTGAAGACAAATATTCTGCGACCCAAACTGCTGCCTCGCGGCGTCACGAGCGCCCGGCTGTTATAAAGGACCGCGGTAAAGTTAGCGCCCCTGCCACTTTGAGTAATCGGCTTTTTTTTTACGAATCGCTGATATAAGATATCCAGGGTGTCCCACGACGGAACGTTATCTGTGAAATTGAGGGTTGGGGGTGAAATTCTGAGTCGATTGATACAAGCATATATGGTTCCCGAATCAACTCCTGAATTATTATTAATACTTCGAATATAATCGTAATTTCGTCGAAAACACCATCGAAAGCACCTTTTTAGAAGTTTTTATGATTTTTTTAATGGAAATTTTGGGTTTTTGGGGAAATTAATGGTAGATTCGTGTTCAGGGGATCAAATTACATCGTAAAGGACCTATTAAAAAAATATTAAAAATCAAA
>JAPYZI010002563.1:0-22585 GCA_030523105.1 Ophioninae sp. A BG-2022a | reverse complement strand
AGGTTTGTCCAAACTTTCAGCTTGATCGAGGAAGGGGTGTCTTTGGAATTTTACTTGAAACGTTTAAAATTCAATATCTCGAAAACTATCCCTAGTCGCTAAAAATCCTTTAGGGGGTTTTCTTAAAACCCTAAAAGCAAGGTGTCTACAAAATTTCCGGTCAATTGGAGGGAATGCCACTTCACAATAGCTCGAATAATCGAGTTTCTACTGTACACGAATAACGCTCGATGCACTCGCGAGTCTCGAGGGGGCTCGTCCATGTACCTGAATCCCGAAGTAGCGTAGGATCGACCGATCGAGATGACAGATTAGAATCTCCATATAGAGGTACTCTTATGATATTTGAAGCATCGCTTACAGTGATCAATCCTCGAGACAGGAAGTCGTAAATCCATGCGCGGAGCCTCGACAATCGCGAAAACCCATCAGCATACGTAGATCTATCCAAAGCGGAGAGAATCTCTTCCCTCGGTGCACGTTGCTTTTTATGCCGCTCCGACGTACGAACGCCCGACTGAGAAGACCGGAAGGCTTTAAAGCGGAGCTCACGCGGAAATATTTATCGCGTGGGCGACCTAAGCCGCGTGAAACGAATATCAAAGAGACCCTCCCCCCTGACTCTTTTCTTTTTCTCCCTTTCATTATTCTTCGTGTTCACTCGTATCGCGAACTCGTTATCAACCCTTCCACGTTTTTTACCCCAAAATGCTCGTTTCCCCATTGGCTCGTTCGTGGAATTTTTTCCCATCCTTTTTTCACCTTTTTCTTATTCGAAAAAAATGTCTACTGATTGTTGTCTCGAAGAATCGTAATCGGAATTTCGGAATACACGTAATTGAAAAAAAGGGGGAAATTAACGATCACTCTAGGAATATTGATTGTCAATTATCGTTTCTCGGTAAAATTGAAAATAATTTGCTCGTTGAAAAACATCTTGTTTTTTTTTTTTTCGAATTTTGATTTCGTAAATTCAAGTTTCCGAAACCCACCTTTAATTTGCTGTGCGACCATTGGTCGCTGAGATATCAAAGAAAAAATGATCCTTTTTCAATGGTCGAAGAAAAAATGATCCTTTTTCAATGATCGAAGAAAAAATGATCCTTTTTCATTCAAAGTTCAATATCGCAGCGAAAAATTGACGTATTGAGATGTATAAAAAATGAAATCAAAGCTGAATGAAGAAGGTATTCGATTCTTTCAGTGAATTAATCCACAAAAATTGTTCAAGTCCGTGAAACCGAAAAGAAAAACCAAAAAATTTCGAAATTTGTGTTTGCACTGTATTCTTCAAGATTCATCGGAACACGTGGCTTTGAAAAAAAATGTCATCGTGAAATTTCGAAACTAGAGACTTCAAGCTTCAAATTACTTTGTTTTTTAATCCGATACGACCATTTTTGACGAAGATACAGCCATTTGAAAATCCGCTAAAATTTTGCATTTTTTTGTTGTGATCCCTTAATTTATTTCGTTAGTGTAATATGTACCCACAAATTTGCGCGAAATCCTCGGTGGTCGAATCCGACTCCCACGTGCCCGGGTTTTTTTGTTTTGTTGTTGAAACGAAAAAAAAAAAATCGTTCTTTTTTTTTTTTATTGAATCTCTCGTTCGATAGAAATTCATGTTGGTTTTTCAGCGAATGAAGAACAATGGTGAACCGCGTGAGGAGGATCCTGGTGGTCCTTGCTTTGCTCAACGTCGCACTGTTTGGGTCCGGTATCGTGGCGAGTCCGACCGAATCGGTGGATACAATCGACGTACCCGAGGAACAGAGCAGAAGGAACAACGGAAGTCTCGTGACGACGAGGCGCCCTCTGCCGGATCGTTGCCTCGTCAAAACGGAAAGTGGACCGTGCAAGCATTACATACACAAATGGACATTCAACAAGGCCGAGGGAAAGTGCAGAACTTTCGTCTACGGCGGATGTTTGGGAAACGAGAATCGCTTCAATTCCCAACTCGAGTGTCTTCATTATTGCATCGGGGGGCCCAATCGTGAGTTTCCCAAAAAGTCAAAAACTATCACTTGTTTTCGTCCTTGCAACATTTTTTTTAGGGGTAAAAGATTCAAAAAATGAAGAAAATATGGAAAGCAAGGACTGGATCAATTTTTCGTAGCAAAAAATGAAACATTTTTTCAAAAATGTTATATACAAGTTGCCTTTACGCTGGCAAAAAGTTAATAAAATTAATAATATTGGCTGTTATATTATTTCATAAAACAAAATTTAAACAAATTTATTTTAATTATTTTCCATTTTTTTATTTAATAAAACGAAATATTATTTTATTTGAGGAATTTTGTTGATATTCCAAAAACGGACCAAACTTTCCGAAACATTTTTCAAAAATGGAATATACATATTGCCTTCGCGCTGGAAAAAAGTCATTAATAATAATGGCAATTATATTGTTAGATAAAACAAGATTTTCCAAAAATTTTATTTTAATTATTTTACATTTTTTATTTAATAATACATTTTTTTTTAAATAAAACGAAGTACAATTTTATTTGAGCTATTTTGTTGGTATGCCAAAAACGGACAGAACTTTCTGGGTGACCTGATATTTAGTGAAGAATTCGGACATTATTTATGAATCATTATTCTATCGAGAACTGTCACCCCTCAAATTTTAAAGAATTTCAGCCATTTTTTTTATTTCCATCCATTAATATCTCAATCGATTATCCGAAATTTCATTGTTTCGGAGACATATTTTTCTTGGTCTAGGGCCAGAGTGAAATTCAATTTTATCAACATTGAAATGTCGTTGAACGATGTTTCAGACACTCTGCCATCTTACATGGTGACTAAAGGTAGCGTGTTCGTGACGACGAGCACAACGACTACGAGCACCCCACCGACCACCACACCAAGTACACCACCGCCAACTTTCTCACCCCCGGAACCCACAAGACCTCCAGTCCCAAAGCACAAACGCGGAAAGGTGAAAATAAAAATGCAATCGATATTCTTCTTCACCCTTTCGTTTATTTCCCTGCACGCTTTTTTTGTAACGCGAAGTGTACGAAAAAAGTCGTTCAAACAAATTATTCATCCGTAAAATTACGGTAAAACCATTCTGAAAATCATAATTTTTTCAAATATAAAGAAAAAAATTTGTTAATTTGTTAGCTTAGCTTTTATCAATAAAAATCAATAAATCGATAAAATAAATAGATATTAACAATAAATCTTAATTTTTTTAAATAGAAAGAAAAAATTCGCAATTTTTTAATTTTCGAATAAAGTCCGTTTCGTTTTTTTTTTTTTTTTAGGAATTGACGTTCATGGAATCCGGCCACGAGAAAACCTTCATGTTCGCTCAGAGCAATACTTTTATCCAGCTTGACGGCAGCGGTATCAAGACTTTTCAATTGAGGTCCCGAAACTCCCGTAACAAAACAATGATAATTAAAAATGAGACAGGAGAGTGGATTGAAAAGTACTTAGCCTCGACGACCAGCGACGTGGCTTTCGCAAAATTGATTTATCCTCGTTTAGCATTGCCTTCGGACGATTAATGTCACCATTTTTGACTTGACATTAAAGTTTTTTATACAAAAATTGAGATATGAGAAATCGGTGATTCGATTTGTTTGGGTTATACTTATTTTTCGTTCGGTAATATCTTTGAAACGGCTAATGTCAACATTCCAGCCTTAATCAGCCATCAAGTTTGTTTTTGGAAGCGAGGCCTTTTGGAAAATGAAAAAAAAAGAACATTCTTTCAATGATTCAATTCCTGTTTGGGTTTATTACTGGTTTTGGCTTGGTTAAAGTTCGGTGGAAAGAGAACAGGCTCGAACGAAGTAATCTTCGCCACGAAGACCTATTTTCCAGAGTTGGACGAATCGTATTTTTCGTATGGGCTAAAAAAGTTGGAAGACTGTTGGAGAAAGTGTATTGACCTAAAAGGGAGGATAAAATCTTTGAGAAATAAAATCGAAATTTTTCATAAAATATTGCGTTTTGATAGTTAGGCTAAGTACTTTTCAATCAAGCCTCGTACAAACAGATCGAATTTTTTCAAATCCGTATCTCTATCCGTGGATTCGTAAAAATCAAAATTTTCGATTGAATATTACGTTTTAATAGCTAGGCTAAGTACTTTTCAATCAACCCTCTTATGAATAGATCGAATTATTTCAAAATCGTCTCTCTATTGCGTGGATTCGTCGATTGACGATTAGAAAATTACAATTGACGAAATGTTGATATTTGTTTGTAAATTTATAGATTGTGCCGTGAGATATCCTTCCAGTTTCGTACGAAGCTACCGCACGGTCTTCTCGTCTATCATAGCGTCAAAGATAGGCCGGAGGGTCTCGATCCCTACGCCCTCTACGTTATCGTCGAGAAGGGTCACTTGAAAGTGGTTCACGTGTTCGGGAAACGCTCGACGAGTTTGACGGTAGGCGAGGGACTCAACCGGGACGAGTGGCATAGCGTGCTCGTTCGCATTGACGTTCACGGGGCCAAATTGATCGCCCGGGTCGATGACACTCAGGAGGAAACGGGTCTCGAAGTTTTGGAACGCGTCGTCAATTACGGCGTCTCCGAGGAACTCGCGTCAGTCGTTTTGATTGGAGGTGCGCGTAATTACAGGAATCCATCGACACTTCCGCTTTGTCCACTTGATCCAAGCGTTAATTAGGAAAAATGAAAAAAAAACAAACAAAACAAATAATTGAATAAAATAAAGTAGATAAAAAATATAAAATAGATATAAAAATATAAAATTGAATATCTTTCAACAGAAATAAAATTAATGTCGACAAATAAAATAATTTTTTTAAATAAAATCAAAGACATTTGAAAAATTAACTTACATAAATTACAAAAACAAAAGAATCAGATTGTTGAAAATTTTAACAAATTTTAAAAATTTCGTTTTCTTCGAAATTACATTAACAAATAAAAAACAATCACATAGGAGAGCACTTGATAATTCATTGTTTCGCTTTACTTAAGTTCCCGACTTGACGATCTATCAAATAAGCTTTTTTCATCAATTATATAAATTCCCTCAATAGTTGGTTTTAGACTCAATTAAAGACACGTTATTTCGCATACGTTAAAGTAGATTCAAGAAAAATTTCATAGAAAAAGCATACAATAATCGGCCATGTTTCGAAATAAAAATTTGAAGTGAGCAAGTATATTTGTAAGATGCTTCAATAAATGTTAATTTTCGAAAAAAAAAAATAAAGAAATATTTATGCACAACGATAAATGTTGAAATTACAAAAAAAAATTCAACGAAAAAAAGATTCAACGCATCGCTGAATTATATAAATGTGAATTTTTGCAGGGCTCAGCTCCGAGGAACGTTTGCACGGTGTGAAGTATATAATCGAGTCGTTCGTGGGATGCATTCGCGACATGGTTCTGAGTTCGGGGAAATCGGCCAGCGATTTGTTACCGATCAGGCCACTCATAGCTACCAAACACGAGAACGTGAAGGAGGGCTGCATTGACAAGTTAGTCGTTTCGTTAACCCCCGCTGTTATTTTCGCTCTCTTCCTCCCGATTTCTCCGATGTACACATTAAGCACACGAGCAGGGTATCTTGTAAACTCCTGGAGCGTTTAGTGGTGGTCTGTGGTTACTTTGCCACTAGGAAGTACCTTGTGCTATCTTCTTTCGAGTTTTGAAGATAACTAGAACGCTATGTGTTCCAAGGGACCTGGTTGTGCAATACGTGATATCCTGGAAGTATGGAAGGAACGTCGTTTCCATTACTCGTCCTTCATATCTGTCTTCTTCAGCTGCGGTTATTATTTTTTAATTATCATTCACTTTTCTTAGACTTTGGACGTTTCTTTCAATGTTGCCTGGCTCATAACTTCCCAGAGCTTTTCGTAGATGTTCCAGCTCATCCTGTAAAAAGTCTGATTCATAAATCGGTCGACAAACCAAGCACCGTATGACCTTCTTAAATCGTTGAAAACTTCACTGCGTTGGTACAACGAAACGTTCCCATTTTTAGACATTGGAAGTATTTTTTTCCAAGCGTACGTTAAAAACTGAACAAACAGTCGAAGATCAATTTCCGTCGGGATAACGATAATTTCCTCAGGCTATGAAAAAACAACGAAAAAAATTATCGCGCGCTCGATTTCGTTCACGCACTCGCTAACGAATAATCCAAACATTGTGTGTCTTCTCGAAGGTGCTGGACGAGAGAAAATCTGTGCTTCGTGGGCAGCCAGTGCGTTAATCACTACAACAGTTTGACCTGTGACTGCTTCGGGACCTATTACGAGGGCGAGAGATGCGATGTTTACAGTACGTAAAGTTAATTGAAATGATTTACGAGGGGCAGACTAAAAGAGGAACCGAGGCCTCCTCTCCGTGCTCGTTTTCTCTCTCTCTCTCTCTCTTCTTCTCTCTACAGTGGAAGGGGCCAATTGATCAATTTCATATCATGTCGAATTGAGAAATATTTTTACACATTATATTTCTTCACGCGAGCTTGCAGGGCCTTATGAACGCACTTCTATTCATTTGTCAAATTTCTACTTTCCAACCCCTTAATGGATAATTCATTTTTAACTGAAATATGTACTTTTAAATTTGTATCCAATGGGCTGCGTGATAAAAATTTATTTTCTTTTTAACTCGTATATCGTCGAAATTCCCAAACAAAAGTACATTCTGAAAACGCTGAGACACGAAGAAAAGCTTAATACGAAGTTGAATCGACTGACCTTGAAAACGGACGGATTTAGCGCATCCACCATTTCACCCCTTTGAGGGAAGAATTTCGTAAACGCACGGAAATCTTCTCCGACACACTCACATTTCGAGACGATCACTTTCGCATAGAAAAAACTGGTCTGACCGTTACACCGCTTCCGTATTTTTGTTGAATTACAGCCGCTACGATTTTGACGCTGAGAGGTTCGTCGTACGTGTCTTTCCGGGTTTACGATTGGAAGGATCGTGTTCATTCTTCCGTTAACCGGATAAGCCTGATGTTCAAGGTGAGATGATGAAAACGGTTTCGCTGATTCGCGCGAATTACTGCTTCTCCTTCTACCTATCCAATAATAATAATAATAATAATAATAATAATAACAATAACAATTATGTAAGTTGAAGTTCCAAGAGCATATTTTCGTGACCTTATTAATCAACATTACCGTAATTTTCTCTAACACATACTGACACATCCGTTTATATTTCATTGCTTTTCCGGCTTCTTCGTAAACGCAGACGAGATGGGACGATTCCGTTTTATTCTACGCCTCCGGTGAGATTGATGGTACTCCGCATTACGTGGCAGCTTCGATAATGCAACGGAAGGTTCACATAGAGCTCGACTTTGGGCACGGTGCAAAAATAAAGACGGTTATGGGTGATCAAGTTTCCTCGAATCACTGGAGCAATTTGACAATCTTTCACAACGCCTCGTTAGTCTACATAAGCTTGGATTTCGAGACGAAAGTTCTCGAGGTACCTGGCGACAATTACAACATGATTATCGATCCGGAAATTTATATCGGCGGTGGCCCGGAGCTACACAAAAAGCGTGGACTCGTTTCGTACAACAATTTCGCCGGTGCCCTGAAATACGTCTTCTTCAATGACAAATCGATAATCTACGAGCTCAAACGCTCGAACCCGATGGTCCATTATATAGGTGTACTAGAGCCGGAGTATTACGAGGCTGACGTCGACGTTATACCCATCACATATCCGTTCGCCGGTAGTCACATTTGGTGGCCGGTCAACAGCACTGACTCGCTTCATCTCAACTTTGATTTCAAAAGCTCCAAACCCATCGCTGTCGTTGCTTCGGGCGACGTCAAGAGTGATCAAGGCCTTGGCTATTGGGAGGTACTTTCTTCATTGATGTCTTTTATTACAGTATAATTAGTTCATCAAGTACTATCGTTGCTCAAATGTTCAACACTCTTTAATATCCATCCAGTAATACTCCAAACCAAGAAAAGTTTATCCATAAAAGTGGCGTTTTGTTTGAAATCGGTACTGCCAAAAGCTAAACGAAGAATACCAAAGCAATAAGATTAACAAATGTATCGTTGCATTCTGTCTTCCCAGCTGCGCCTCGTCAATGATGAAATACGCTTTCAACTGATTCCTGTATTATCGGACAACATAACAGTTTCGGCTGCCGTTAAGTTTCCACCTTACAACACATCCTGGCACGCGGTCGAGTTGAACTACACCAAAGGCGAGCTCAGCATCCTCGTTGATTATCGAAACAAGCAGAGTAAACTATTCGCTATGACTTTTGAGCTTGGAAGCAAAGTTATTATCGGCAGCGGCAAGAGCAACGCTGGACTGATCGGTTGCATGCGCGACATAAAGGTCAACGATCACGTTATCGAGCCAAGATACGTTATAAACACGGAGAGGGTCGTCGGAGAGGTTGCTCTTGACAACTGCCAATTCGTCGATCCCTGCAAAAGGCCAAACACGTGCGAACACGGCGGCAAATGTTCCGTGAAGGAAAATCGTATTAATTGCGACTGCACTGACACCGGCTATATTGGAAAAAACTGTCACTTCGGTAGATATAATTTTTTATTCTTACATTAGGAGAAAACGATTAAACGCATTATAAGTCACAAACAAAAATGTGATAAAATATTGAAATGAAATCGAACCTTGGAAGAATTTCTGTAATTAGGTCATTGTGCACTTTTTCGTTTCTTTCTTTGTAAAGATCGTGCGTGATTATCTCGGCAAGTTTACATTTCGTCTCTTCTTTCATTTATTATTAACGAAGATACAACGCTTTGAAATTAATATTCCACTTGGTCCGGTAGAAACACTGCGAGCATGCTGTGACGTCACGATGATACACTTGGTACACGATTTACCCATAAATTTCCAATTCTCTAAAAAATGACGAATAGGTTATTGGCTCAACGAATTTCTGTAGCTTTGAATCAGAGATTAGGAAACTCAGGCACTATACAAATATATTTTTGGCACGATTTCGTATTATAACCTCACCGAATATCACGTTTGTCTACGCTCGCGATTAAACCCGAAAACAAAACTCGGTGTTTAACATCGTATCGTCACAATCGCCAGCGCCAATGCCGGGGTATAATAATTACTTTATATAAGAAAAGTACTTTATACAAGAAACTTCATGGATTTTCTATCTGATGCATTTTTATTTTTACACAATTTCCATTATTACTGTTATCTCTATTTTTGTCAACGTTATTATCGAACAAGTAAATGAGGTAATAGACATCGATCACAATATTCATTATAGTTGCACCACCGTACGTTTCATTTTTTCCAGCGCAGCACAGAAAGACCTGCGAGGAGCTAGCTCTTCTCGGCTACACACAGGACGACGTGTACAAAATCGACATAGACGGAAATGGTAGATTTCCACCGGCTCTGGTGAAGTGCGAATTCCAGTCGATCGAGGATTCCACGAAAACGATAGTCGAGCACAATTTGCCGTCCCAGGTTGACGTCCGTTCGATCGGCGAGGAAGATTTTTCCTTCAACATAACGTATCGTCAGTTTACAGCCGAGATGCTTCAAGAATTGATATCGCACTCGCTTTACTGTAGTCAATACGTCAAATACGACTGTTACAAAGCGCCTCTGGAGCTTCACAGCGCCACGTGGTTTTTCGGATCGAAGAAGAAATCGATCGTCGATTATATAGGAAACGTGAATAGGGGCTCATGCCCTTGCGGAAGTAAGTTTACGTAGTTTTTATTTTTCAAAGCATTTTAATGATTAACCCATTTATTATAATGTATAAAAGTAATAATTAATTAATCATTAATTTAATAATCCATCGATTAACCAATTTATTTATTTTTCTTGAGTATGCCCAGTTCATAGTAATTAATTATTCATATTAATAATTAATACTCGAAATTGTAATGATTTGATTTTTTAATCACTAATCAATGGTACTTTTAATAATTAATAATCAGCTTTTGAAAACTATTTCGAACCATTATATATTGAGAACATCGAGATAGAGGACGCGCATGCGTGCGCGCACGGAAAATTATTATTATTACGTTTTTATTACATCGTCCTCGGTGTCAGTGAACAGAACATGCGTCAATTCGGATTTGAGCTGCAATTGCGACGTTTCCGCTGGCAAATGGTTGTCGGACGAGGGCTATTACGAGAGTCCCGACTCCCTCGGCATAACCGGAATGGTTTTTCTGCAGCCGAAGGATCTCGAGGAAGACGCCCAAGGAAGAATCACCCTGGGACCCCTGGAATGCGTCGAAACTAGTAATTCAACAATTTTTTTTTGTTTCTTTTACTTCATTCAATTCACGATTAATCAATGCCTCCTTCCGAGCACGCGAAAGAGACCGAGGGAGTGGCAGTAGAGGGAGAGGCACGAAGGCGTGAAAGAACATCCTGTTAGGCTATAATTATTCACAATGATTGCCACAAGCTAATTTTAATCATGGACATCAATTATCCGACACGAATCGGTAGAAAATCAATTTTTTCATTCGATTTTTCTTTTGCTCGAGCATCGAATGTTAAAGATTCGAAGATTCAATAATATTCTTTCTCTCTCTCTCTCTCTCTTTGTCAATTTCTGTGGGTAAATTGAAAAAAAAATCTGTTTTTCTCCTTTGTGTTTTCTTTGATGAAAAAATTTAGATAAAAGGAACAACCACAAATCACTCTCCTTATCTTGTTTTCTCCCCGTGGAAAAAATGTTGACTTCGGTACATTTTTGTTCTCGTCGTTTTTGTAAATTCAATCGATAAAAAAACTCTCTATAAACGATTGAAAAGAATAGTTTATCCTCTCCGATCAAATCTATAAATGATTACTAGACACGTTTATGGATGTAAAAGAATTGCTCTGCGAAGTGATACAATGTGAAAGATCGCGACCATATTTCAGATACTCAAAAGTACGTGGTGACCTTCACAACATCGCAGTCGTACATCGAAGTGCCGGGTTGGCGTAAGGGCGACATAGCCTTCAGTTTCCGTACGACCGGTGAGAAAGCGATTTTGCTTTATCAGCCGCCAATTCGGAGCAATTATCCATCGTTCATGGTGGCGCTGACCTCGGACTACCGTTTAACCTTCAATTTCACTTTGAACACCGGTACGAATCGCGAGCTCGAGGTGAAGAGTCGAAGAAAATTGAACAACGGCGAATGGCAGAAGATATGGATCGATTACAACGACTATCACGTGAGATTCATGATAAACACGGATTTTCAAATGGTCGATCTATTGCCGGAGGAGGAATTCGGCCCGTTCGAGGGTTCGATGTTCATCGGCGGCGCGACCGCTGAACATCTGAAAACCTCGAGCGTTCGTCAAGGTCTGATAGGTTGTTTTCGGGGTTTGGTCGTTAACGGCGAGATACTCGACATACACAGTTACATGTCCGTACATCTGTCGGAAATAATAAAGGACTGCAAGCCCTCGTGTCAACCGAACAAGTGCCAGAATGGCGCACGTTGCGTCGAGCTATGGAGCAACTTTGAGTGCGTCTGCGAGAACAGATGGGCTCATCAAGGCACTTTTTGCGAAACCAACATCAACAGCAAAGCCCTTACCTTTACCTCGACCGGTGCGTTCCTCAAGAAAAATTACTTCGGGACTGGCGAAGATGAGGAAAAAATTTTACTGAAGAGCATGCTTATCGAGAATATACTCATCAATTTACGCACATACGACACTCACTCGTTGATACTCTACGCCAATGATCATCTCAATAATTTCGTACATCTTTACATAAGCAACGGGACAAGCATTGTTTATCTCTTCAACGCAGGCAACGAAATCAAGAACATAACGGTGCAGCATCCAGGTAACGAAATACTATTTTCAATATTTTCTTACGCTATTTCTGGATGCATTGCCCAGAATTTATTTATGAAAACGTTCGTCAATGAAAAACTTGTAAGAACTAGGCATTTTAACAGGTTTAGATTCGAATGATTACCTACTAGGATTACAATTTCCAAAAACCGTGTCCGGAAATGTTATAAAAAAAGTCTCAAGTATCAAAATCAGTTGTCTATAATTCCAAATGCTCACTTGGTCGTATGAATTATTTATAAATCCACAAGTTCTCCATGAATCCATAAGTTATCCCCCAATCCACATTTTATCTATAAATCCATAATTTATGAATGAACAAAAAAGTTAATGATGAATCCACAAATTATCCATCAACCCATCCATGATAAGTACATTTATAAGTCATCTCTTCCGCCAGTTGATGACTTGAACAATTAACTAGATTGAAAGAGCACGAATCGCCCGGTTCAGATGTAATACTGATTTTTATAATTATCTTCTTGTCAGGCGTTAATACAGGAATATCGGTGCAAATAGCCATCGTCAGGAGCGAGAAATCTACAACACTTCATGTCAACGAACACAACGTCACACTCGACGCTGTGCCATTTCTTTTGGACTCGTACTCGAACAAACCCTGGGTCAATCCGGAAAAGGAAGTTCTGGCCCCTCAGAGACCACCTGCACCACCAACCGATTATTTTCAAGTAGGTGATTTTCATACGGTTTGGAATGAAAACTTAGGCAATGAACTTTTGCGCAGTTCGAAACAGATGTGGCTGCGCTCGTGTTTAGTGCAGTATTAAGTGCTTCACTGAACACTTGCCAATAAACTTCCAAGTTCTAAATTCTCCCAAACTAGACATACAAAACTGAATTTGTAGAAGACATACTTTATTCTACGTCCTAAATGAAGCCATCACAAATAAATCGTGAAATTCAGACACGAAGCTACATATCTGCATCAGAATAATCCAACATGCTACGCTGAGCTACCAATAGATGATGTGAAATCGAATTTCAGGTGAATCTCGGTGGATTCGATCCGGACAATCTGTTGCGCGTTGGAACCGAGGGAAACCTGATCCAAGGCTACGTGGGTTGTCTTCGCGGCCTGATGATCGGGGAGTATCTCGTCGATCTACCGAATTTGGCGAGCGAGGCGAATCACGAGGGTAGCAAGGGCGTATTGCCGAATTGTCAGATGAAGTGCGACGCGGTTCCGTGCAAAAATTTGGGTATTTGCACCGAAGACTTTGGACGCCAGGAATCCTCGTGCAACTGCGCCCTAACTTCCTACTTCGGCGAGCACTGCGCCGACGAGAAAGGCGCTGATTTCAGTGGCGAGAGCGTTCTTCAGCGTGACTTCGATTTCGAGGGTCCGATCACTCAGGTCAAAGTTCAGTTGGCATTCTCGACCAACGATCTCAGACAAAGGACCAGCGCTTTGTTGCTCTTGCAAACTGAGAACAAGTGAGATCGCATTCGATGCTCTTTCCATACATCATGACTGATATTGTCAATCTGACTTTCTGCCTGTCTGTCTGTAACGTTTGTTTGTTACTCTGTGACGCCTGAAACCGATTAAACATAGCGGTTATGACATGGGCTTTAACATAAGATACTTTTCATTGTAATAGCCAGTAATTTCTATTGATAACATTATATATTAACATATAATGTAAATTTTAATGATTTATATGAAGTTTAAGAGGAAGATTATTCGGTTTTTATTGACTGGTCATACGAACGGGTTGCAGAAGAAGTTACTACTTGCTGGTCGCACTGACGTCCGAGGGTCAACTGATCTTCGAGGAAGACCGGGAGGGTTCGGCTTACGGTGTACGACTGAACGATCGTAATTTTCTCAACGGCGCCCGACACAGCGTTTACTACGTTCGCGACAACAACACGGCCACCCTGCTGATCGATCGCGAGCCGGTGCAACTATTGCCCATTCCGGTTCTCAACATCGGCGATGACGACGACGAAGAGGAAACCGAAACCCCGGGAGCTACGGAGATTCAACTGGGTGGCTTGAATACAACAGATCAACGGTTCAGCGCGTATAAAGGATACACCGGTTGCCTGAGCAGTGAGTTACCATAAATCATTATTTTTCTTACGTAAGATAAAAGCGAAGAAAAATCTAATACGATTGGATGAAAATCGAAAAATATTAGAAAGATTAGTTGATTAGTGAAAAAAATTCAACTATTTATCGAATTCCCATCCACCATATTGGACCCGTCATTTATAATTTTGAAAATCTGTTGGTCCTGTCAGATTTGAATCGAGCAACATAAACAATCATTGACCACTTATTTACAAAAAGATCAGTTTAGGTTTATCTAAAACTAATCTAGGTCTAAAATCTAAATCTAAAAAACAATCTAGTTTCCGAATCAGCATTCATCATACCCGACCCAACATTTCAAAATTTAAAAATCTGATATCAAATTCGGCTCCGAGTGAATCCAATACTGAGATTATAGAATAAATCTAAAATCCTTTTTTTTCTCGTCATGCAAATTATTTCAGACGTGGTGGTTTCGATGAACGGTGGTGCCGGCATGAAACCTCTCGAGGAGTACATGCTGTTCACGAAGAAAGGCAGCGAGACTGTTAGGGCGACTATGCCAGCTGGTGTGAGGAGCGCACAATGCGCCGTATTTCATGCGCCGGCGCGAGGCCTCGAACCTCCGCGGAACGACAGCGTGGTAAGTGTAATCTTCGGAAGTTGTCACGGATCTCAGTTTGAGTGAAAATGATTTCATATTTCCAACCGCCCGATCCGTAATGGAGTGGCAAAATTCACGTAATAATGCGAAATGTCACAGTGCTGGAGAACCAATAGATCGCCAATTTTCACTTGAGCTTGATTGAATCCAAATGCATTCTGGACGAGATATATTGGACTTTTAGCTTCCTCACATGGGCAGGACCCGTTCTATAAAAGGTTCTTTTCTCTCCAGCAGGGTCGCGATCGCGCGTGGGTGGAAGATCCGCCTGAGCGAGTTCTCTACAAATCGCTCTATCCGGACGAAACCGAGGAGGAACAGGGCGCCGGAACTTACATCTTCATAGCGCTGTGTTGCGTTTTCGTAGGGGCTGTTGTTGGCTGCATATACGAGGTTGTGCGAAGTGCGAGACGCGACCGGAAGCGTCGAAGAGCCGCAGCCAGCAGCGCTGCCAATGGTAGTGGCGTTGGTGCTGGTGGGGGTAGTTCACCTTCTGGTACTCAGAGATGGCAGCAACCCTATACCGATCCAGTCGCATCTTCCGGTGGCGGTAAAACTGTCGGTTTCAAAACCATCATCGAAGACGAGAAACGACCGAATGGCACGCACGCCAAAAGCATCAACAAAGATTACAAACCCGTGCCGGTTTCCGAACAGCTGAAAACCGATGCCGTCAGTGACAAAAAAGTTGTTATCAAAGGTGCGTGTTCGCGTGACTGATTAACCCTGAGCTGATGGTTTTTGAGGAAATCTCTTTTCTTCTGCGTCTCGTATCTTACGTATTTCACGTTACGTAAAAGATTGACGTATCCTCACAAATTTGCGAAATTCGGTATCTCGTCGCTGGTCAAGTTTTGAATCAAAAACCGGGGTTCTCGTTGACTTCCTCTGTAGACTTCATGGACGCAGAGGTTGATGTTTTTTATTTTATAATAACAAATGTTTAATCCTTGAGAAATGGTGGTTTGAAAATTACGACGGACTCTCTCGCACTCACAAGACGGGCATCTTCGACATGTCCTTACTAGAATTTAATAACCTCATTTGAATAAATAATTTATAATACAATTCAGATGGTCAGCAAAGTTACAAGTAAAATGAGTAAGAAACCAACCGCGAAATTACTGTTTAAAATGAATATGTGACACGTATGTTCCTGGATTAATAAACACGTGCGAAACGTTTCTGTTTCAGCAGACGAAGAGCCCGAAAAGAAGGAGCTTCTAGGGGTAAATACAGGCAGCGTCTCTAAACCTGCGAAACCAAATCCATTCGTAAAGATCTTTTTTCCACATTTATCTCTTCTTTCGCTGAAAACGTACGGTCGCAACCGAGCATCCGGGCAACTCGTTTGTTGCGCATCTTATCAATGATATCAGAACGAGAGGTATAGCGAAAGGGAAATAAAAAGGGGGCAGTTAATTGAATGAGCAAAGTGAGAAGAGTTCGAGTATGCTTGAATTCTCGGTGCGACACTCCGTACACGCGTAGAGCTTGGAAGCTTGAGGAGTTTGGCTTCTAGAAGTGCTTGATGTTTTTCAAAATATAAGGTCGACTATAGGGATGCGTTCGATGAATTTTTTCTGAAAAAAATTTTCGGCATGTTCAAAGATCGTTCGTGGCATGAATCGAGCCTTTTTTTCTAATTCGCACGGGAAATTAGATCTTTCAAGAGCTTGAAATAAGAAATAGGTTTGCCAAAAAAAAACAAACGTTTTTGCTTCTTTTTACGCCCTGGCTGTGCAGTTTTCAAAATTTCTTTTAGTAAAAAAATCTCTTCTTTCACACAGAGACAATTCTTTCTTCTTCACAGTCAATGGAGGATCTGACGGAAGAGCCAGAGCTCGAGGAACGCGAGGAGGAAGAAGAGGAGGACGAGGATGATGAGGATGATGACGTGAATGACAATGATGTCGCCGAGAAAGTGAGAAAAACGACGAGCGACAACGACGAAAGTTTAGGAACGACGAATCTCGTTGTCGTCGACGATTCCGAGATAATCATAAGGCCAACGCCGGTAAGAAATCCCTTAGGAAGATTCGCGAAAACTGACGATCGGACGAGCAAACGTTCGTCCAATGGGAAGCGACTGTTGGAAACGAATTTTTCCATAACCGGTATCAACGAGATACGCACGAATGAAGTACCGAGACCCTGTTATCGAGATTCGATCGAGACTCGCGGTGATAACCATTTATCATCCACGAGCTCACCACCATCAAGACCGACGAGCCTCGATCTTCGCGAAACTTATCCACTGATGACCTCTTTCGGTCGCCCCAAAAGACCCGAGACCATTTACGTCGAGAAAATCACCGCCAAATTGCTCGATTCTCCGGAATAAGAAACGAGTGATAAAACGAATCGAACAAAATTTTCTATTTAAACAAAAAATGGAAAGTACGGGATCGGTTGAGACGGAATGACGCATAATCGCTGTCGGTATGGCACACCACGATTGTAGATACTCATGGGTTTCCTGAACGGTTCTTCACAATTCCACGAAATTGGACTAAAGCCGAGTTGATAGACGAACGATTGTGTACTCGCCGAATTTCTTGAATGCGAGAAAATGAAAGATCGTTTTAGCACGCTGAGTTAGTGCTTGAAATTATGGAAAATGAAACGTTTGGCTAACGCCACGAGTTGGAGAGGTCTACACTTGAAATAAACACTTCGGTGCTTCAATCGTTCAATTTCGTCGCGTATCTTCAAAAATCCTTGGGTATCTACAGTTAATAGGTGATTGTTGATCATTTCGAGCAAATCTCACACGATACTCGTAGAGGTTAGCTACCGCGTATTCCGACGAAGCGCTCGTCCCGCATTCCGCAGTCGACGAACGTTTCGGCTCGAAGTCGATGAACTGAGAAACTCGCAGTTGATATTTTGCAGTGGGTTCAGAAAAATCGAGATTTATTTTGTTTCTTGTTTACCATTGATACATTGTAATCGAGTCGCTGGGATGTGTGATGCGTCGGAAGACGCGGGACGTCTCCCGATAGGTAACAATAGCTCGAGTCGTTTCTGCTTTACCGACGCGAGTTCGAGGTTACGTCAAACATTCGCTTCGGGTGTCATTCCCTCTTAAAATTGATCCCTGATAATTCACAGTCATTTTAAATTTCCTTCTTCAATATTTTGCGATGCATTTTTCGAAGCAAAATTGTCTCTAATTAAAGCTAATTAGCGATTAAATCGTCGATATAGTTTAAAAGTCTGATACGTGAACCAATCACATTAACGTAACGTTTGTAGTTGTTTTGTTTTTGCACAAACTGTTACCATAACCTTGCTCGAAAATCGAATGCAAGCATAATATTATCATTATTATTATTACTATTATTAGAATTACAACGATTATTGTTATCATTAGACCATAAATTATTTTATCGAGTACTTACGCCGAGTTACGTCACTCAAGGTTTTCACGATTTTAAGTTTTATTTAAGCTGGCGCCAATTAATTTTCATTTGACATACAGGGGTATGGCAAGGAAATTTTTGTTGTGTGATGTGGCTTTAATACGGTGGCGAGCGTCATTAACTGTTTTACGTGTATCACGCATATAACATCATTGCACATCCACACACATGGCTCTCGCTCAAACATCATAATTCCAACTTGGCAGATTGTTATTCTTTGTTTCTTTTCTTTTCGGAAAATCTTTAGTTAAGTAGTAAAAAAAAAATATGGAAACCTGGAAAAACGTTAGATGTGCAAATGATGACTTTCCTTTTGCCGGTGCATTTACAAATGGATAAAAGTACAAGAGTTTTATTGCGTTCATATCAGACAATGCAATCAATTTCTTGGTTTCGTTTAGTGCGGATGGAAATTTATAAAAGCACATTGAATTCTGTTTTGTAGGTCTATCGATACATTTTTAAAAGTCCCAGTAAAAGGAAGATATTCGTTTATACATCTGATGTATATATTGCGCACATTATTTACATAAAGTACGAGTCTATTGGTACTCTATTCTATGTATAGAAATGGGCAAACATACCTGTTATTTCTGCGCACATTGCACGTGCGTATACTGCATATTAATACATATACACTCAGAGTGACATTTATAATGTGGGAATGCATTTTTGAGATAACGGTGCGATAGTATAAAATGGTTTTCTAATTCGAAGGATTTTACTTGCAGGTTTTTAAAAATATTGGCCCCTTTCCGCATCGATAGCCTTTTACATGTTTCTTTTGTTTTCGTTAACATTTACGCTTCATCCAATCCCTCCGTTATACTTTCCTTCTTACCATGATTCTTCGATCAGATTCCCTTTCATTTTTCTATTGACATTTTCCAATCATCCGTCGCTTCCTTACTTATTTTCTATTTTATCTCTTCGCATTTAAGATATATTTTTGTGTCTTAACCGACCCCATGTTTCTATATGGCTTCCCGCTATGCTCTTACCTTCCTCATGCCCTTCCATTTCTACCGCTTCTCTTTTTGTTTTGTACTCCCTACAATAACATTGCACCCTCAATTTTCTGTGTTTTCATACTTCCTCCGATTAAAGACTTTTCTACGGAGATCTAGAAAAAACATCGTTTTTTGAGATGACGAATTATAAAAAATTTGGGCAATATGGAAAAAAAAATTCCATTTTGCATACTGCAGATGAAAATAAAATTGCAAACATGAAACACTAATTATACTTGTAACCTAAAGACACACTATAAAAAACTTTTTGCATGTATCCTATCATCCAGAAATCAAAGTGATGATAGGTGCATTGTAAATTGGCCAATTGTGAAAAAGCTATTGCCTCCTTATAGATGTCACTCCATATGTATATAAGCAGTACGCAAACAATGTGTTCGTTCGTGTAGAAAAGAATGTTATTTCAGATAAAGAATTGGTCTAGGACGAGTATCGAGGAAAATGTGATACCGTTAAACTCCATTACGAAACCGGACGAAACTCAGGGGACCATATCACTGTAGAGGTATACCGATTCCGCCCCGTTCGTGCACGACAATAATAACTGCGACAAAATTGCGAAACGGATTACAAAAAACTAAAAAAAAATTTATATATATATATAAGGACTTGTGGAATGAAAAATGAAAGTCTCACAATCTGCATCCCCGTTATCGCTGAAATACCAAATAACAAAACATGCGAATGACAAATAACTCTTTCGCGTAACGAGGCATGTTTTTGCTGAGTCGATAAGAGCGAGACGTAATTTCGATGAAGAAACAAAAAAACGCTTAATCAACCAGATTCTAACAGTTACTTTGTTATTAGAATTACACGTGACGAATTTCGTCAGTATTGGTCTATTCGATTAGTCTGTAACGTCCAAAAACGTATTACGTTACATTAGTATTCAGCAGGATCGCCATCGCGAGATCTAATAATTTTCCTAATATTTAAAATTCCCAATTTTCCCTTCACGGTGACAAAACGTGACGGCAGTACGAAAAGGTTAATTTTTGCAGCTGACGAGACTTACCGACCGTCGATAAGTATCATAGACTTTACTAACGAATAATGTAATAATTAGCGTTTAAATGAAAAATCAGCCGTGAGGAATCCGTTCTGGGTGATTTATCGATACAACGAAAAAAAAACAATGAAAACGAGAAAAAAATATAGCCAAATACTATTTTTACAGCATGTTGCAAAAAGTCGTGATGAAACGCAAGAAAGCAGAAAACAATATATGACTTTGATATATCAACGTGTGTACTGTGCCTCATAAATTTATTATGGCGTGATACCGTCGAAAACGATGTGTAGAGAGAAAAAGCATAATCGATTATTTCCTTTACTTATTTTCTGTTTAATTTCTTCTTCACTGAAAGATCAAATTGACAACGTTCATCTCATTGCATGTTGCGCTTTGGGCTGCAGTGCTGCCGAACGATATCGAATAAAAGCTCATCCTTAATCCGCTTTTTGTATGACTTTTCGTTCATCCACGCCTGCATCGAGAACGCGCGTATCGTGAACACGAAAAGAAAAACCGAAAAAAGCGATTTCGGTCACAAGCGCGCGCCATTAATTCCATTGTCACACGAGGCTGGAAGTCGTTATGCGAGAATGCGCCGAAGTAAGTGAGAGCTTGAATAATTCGTACTAACGAGACAAACGATCGAAATAATTTTGTTACACCATGAACAAAAAGTAAACTTTCCTCGATCGGACGGAACTAACAAACGCGTTACCGCTTTGAATTTGCTGCGATGCTTTTTTATTTTTATTCCGTTGATTTTCTTTGTTTAATTGTAATAAAAGTTACGAGTGTTTATTGCACACAGGGTGTACCGAACGGACGCGAAACGATTCCGGGATCACAACTCAGCTCGCCAGGTACGATCGCATTCTTGGCTATCGCACGATCGCCTAGTGCGTCGCGGATGCGCCGAATTGCGTGATCGGCGATGTCGCTGCGGTGAGGTAGTGCGCAAAAGCCTAACATATATATTTCGGAGTACGGTTTAAATCGATTCTTAGCGATCTACAATTCGCTCGGCATATTAGTACTCTCAAGTTCTGTGCTTTCTGAGAGGTTATGTTACTAACCTTTCAGAAAGCACCGAACTGTGGCGACCCGAAAAACAGTTATTTGAAAAGGTTCATATGCGCAATCTCTAGCATAAGAAAAAGACAAGACAGCTCGCACTACCTTATCGTCGATCACGCTCGGTCTTTCTGCTGTGCTCGACCACATTTGTTTTAACGTATGTTTTTCAGAACGAGCGAAGATGCGGTTTCCTACCGCGTCGCCGGTGTTCCTCGCGGACAACACGAGAACTTACGCTAATCCATTGAGTTATTTGGGGGGACCGAGACTGCAGCCGAAAAATCGTAACTCCATCGAGTCCGTTCTCTCGCTGGATTGAAACGGCGTTTTCATCTCGTCGATTACCGTGTTACCTACTGAGGGAGAATAAAATATCGCGACCTCCAGTCTATAATTTTATACCCTAGTCAAACAGAACGGTTCGCCTGTACACTCGAAAGAAAAACTTCATCGACTCGCGCGTCTTTCATTCACCGTCATTTTCCCCGTTCGCGCGCCCCCTAACCTCAAATCGACTGTCGTTCACTAACTCAAGATGAATGTGTAATTATCGTTTTATTTAATCGATGTCGTCACGACAATACTTTGAGTATCCTCGAGAGACCGGAAGTCGTGTTCTTTCTCGATGGTTGATAAGTAAAAAGAATATCGTGGAGCAATACGCGTGCCCGTTGCCGTGTGATTTTCGCAAAATATCCGTACGCGGTTTGTTGTATTCCCGTGTAAACCCTCCCTCCCCTCCATTGCCCAACCGCCAATCCACGTAACCCTCGTCACTGCAATCGACTTTTTCGTATACACTGCCGTTTACTTGAATTTGGTAACCGGGCTCGCTCCTTGTACATTTTAGCAGAGTTGTATACAAAATAATTCATAAATAAATGAGAATAATTTAGCCTTCGGATTATTTTCTGTTCATGAGTTAACCCTACCTGCAAGATTTTGCGTACTCGTGCTCAATATCAACGAAGTCAGACGTACATGGAAGGACAGTTCTTACAGGCGGCTTGAAGACAAGTATTCTACGACCCAAACTGCCGCCTGGGGCGTCACGACCGACCAGCTGTTATGGAGGACCGCCGCAAAGTTAGCAATAATCGAAAATTCGTCGAAAGCACCGCAAACAGCAAAAAAATCGTGTTTTTAGAAGTTTTTTACGATTTTTTCACTGAAATGTTGGGTTTTTGTGGAAATTAATGGCAGATTCGTGCTCAGGGGATAAAATTACATTGAAATGGTCCAATAAAAAAAATATTAAAAATCCAAAAAAATTTTCGATTTTTGCGGGAAAAAAGTTTTTTCACTAAAACGTCAATAACTTTTTTTCCTTTTTGATTTGGCACTCCACTTTGCGCTCAATCTCTTCGTTATGACTTTCTCGTCAAAATGCTTTTTTAATCATTGAAATCCGATAATTTTTCGATTTTTGGCAGAATTTCAAAGTTGGACCATCGATTTTTGCAAATTTTTCCATACATAC
>JAPYZI010002562.1:0-22588 GCA_030523105.1 Ophioninae sp. A BG-2022a | reverse complement strand
GGGGGGGCGGGGGCGGCGGGGGGGGGGGGGGGGCGGGGGGCGGGCGGGGGGGGGGAGTAGCGTCATACTCCCGTGGCTCGATCAGTGTGCCAAGCCCAGTTCTCGCCTCTCCGTTTCTATATCTCGTACCGCCTTGCATATCGACCTCCTGATCTCATAGTACAATTCGAAATCTGGCCGCGTTGCCCACACACGAGCGCACTCGTAAAAGCCCGAAATCTACTTGCAGTGCCTCGTTCTAGACGAGCCATCAAAAATGAAAAAAATAAATAAATAAATAAATAAATAATAAAATAAAATAAAATAAAAAGATAGAAAAAAACACACACATGCACTTGAAAGCGACAAAGCGGGGGGATCGAAGAATATTACGGAATGGTGGGGCGGGGAGAGGAGGGGGGATGAGGATCCAATCTAGAACGATGTATCGGTGAGTGTGAGCGCACGTCGGAGGGAGCGCTGAAACTTCTCGTTGCACCAGTTTTTACGGACGAAAATAAATTCGAGCGTTGCATAACCGGGAGACGAGGAAAGAGGGTTGGATACACACGTGTGAAGGAGCTCGTGTGTAAGCGGCTGTGAAAACGTACGCGTATTATTCGGCGTTACGCTTGTGGAATAAATTCGCGTGGGTTGCGCAGTAAGAGCTTCGTGACTCTACAGGGTACGAGGTTGCATTGCTTTTAGTGATATCATCTTGTTTTTTTCCAATGCTAGGCTCGGATACTTCCGCGTTATAATTGTGGAAAATCGGAAATCTGGTTTTCTTGGTTATCACCTTCGTATCTTCAGAGTTTTCAAAGCTTTCTCAACGGACTCGTTTCGACTGGCTTGTTGGATTTTAAACCAAACGGAAATTTAGTTGGAGACGATTGCTCGTAGAACTATTGGATTTTTGGAAATATTCACGGGTCGGTGGAAGGCGGAATACAATAGGGACTTGGAAAAGCAGCTTTTGAAATACAAGCTATAAATAGCATGTTTGAAATATGTTTTTTTTGTTTTGGTCACGATTTAATTTTGATCTACGGAATAGATTGGACTTTATAATTTTATCTTGATGTGAAAAGGGCGTATCGAGGTTTTTTTTTTTTTTTTCGATAGCTTGCCACTTTTGCATGTTTCGAAGCATCGGAAATATATACAGTCATGTGGAAGTTTAAGTTGTGACGATTTCTTTTTTTAACAGATCTTCGAACGAAAAATCGAAAACGACGGAAATAAGTACGTTACTGGAAAATAAGTAGGATTAGATAGTTTTCGAAGTGATGAAACGGTTAATCGGGTTCGCTTGAAATTTGTTTCGGTCTTCGGCCGTCAACGTAATCCAAAGTGCTTGATGCAGGGTTTTGTCAAAATATTGTTCGTTTTGCTTCATCATTGACGGAATACAAAGTAGCGCGCTTTTTTCCTGACAGTTCTCGATTGATCCGATGGCTAGAAGAAACATCGCGGACTCGATGACTGATCCCTAATAAAATTAATTATGCCTTTATTTCAAAGCGTTCTTGCATTTTGCAGTGCCACAAAGATGGCGACGGTTTTCCAATCGTCCGTAATGCTCTCTGCACTGCACGAAATAAACGGTCGATAATTATCTCGAGAGCCGCAGTGCGGATAGAAATTTTGTATTCCCGATCGTTTCGCGTCAAATAAAAATGGCTCCGGTCCAAAGAAAATTGCCTCTTCTTAAACGGGTATTCCCGAGGTGCGCATTCATCGCGTTACCCTTACGAAAAAATCTTTCCCAGCGGGTAACTTCCATCTACGTATCGACGGTAGGAATCTTTGCCAAAAGTTTCGACGTTGCGCCGATAGGTGTCCGGCCCACCCAAGCGACGGAACGCGCGAGCGCCTCAGCTCCCGCAGTCTTTCTAATTTTGCATTTTAATTGGCACGGATTACAGATTCCGTTCGACACCTATATTCCACGTCCAACGTTTTTTTTTTTTTTCGTTCGCCCTCTCTCTCCCAGAAATGAACGTCAACAATTAGAGCTTCATCGAATCCACTCGTAAACACGTATATACAATCAGAAGTACTCACGTCACTGCACGCGACGTACGAAAAAAAAACAACAACAACAACGAAACGATCACTGCGATTCGCACGTCGCGTGAAATGAGAACAAGAATTTTCGAGTGACGAGAGAAGCACAAAGGAAACGTTGTGAATAATGAATTATTCGCCAACGAAAGATCGCGAGAGAACGAAGTGGACGGATAATGGGAGACGAACAAAGACGAAAAGAGAGAGCTAAAAAAAGGCGAGACAGGTTTCCAAGTGTATCGAGACGATGGCGACGCCTGTGCGTGGGTATGCGCGTTCGCGTAACGTCGCAGCAGGAAAGAGAAACAACCCAAGTCGGGGAATAAAAAAGGAATGGAGAACAGCTTGAATCTATCCTGTAGTTAACGCGATTACTACACGATTACTACAGTTCAAGGCGGCGATGCTCCCGCGCTTGTATCGCCCGACTGCGACACGTCTGTATACCAAGCGACTGCTGCCCCCTCGCGTCTGTACTTTGTAGCTTAAACGCCCCCACCCCTCCCCCTCCCCACCGCGCCCCTCTTCGTCGTTCTGCTCCTGCCGTAACACTAAACGAATCTCGTCGAAGCCACTCGCCATCCCCTCCCCTAACCGAAACGTCCACAGAGTCGCTCACGCGCAACTCTCTCCTCGTCGCACCATCGAACCAACCGAACCGCGTCGATTCTCCGCACTTTTTTTAACCCCACTTTTACAAAACGTTCATTATTGCGGACAAATGTACGAACACGGGGACCTGATTATGGAGAACGTTACACTTGTCTTTTGCCACGGGATTTTTGCGAATTTGACATACAGGATGAATTTTATAACGTAGCTAATAATTTTTTTAAAGACCTCGCGGCAAGATTTCGTGACTGAAAAGAATAAAATTCTCAATGGATTCGAAGCTCGCATCGTTGCGATCCAATGAAATTTCTTTTCTTATTTTTTTTTTCATTTCCATAGTTTCATTATTTAGCGAAATATTTTGTTTTCACTTATAAATTACATTATAAATTATCACAATAAAAAATGCGAATAATTATTCAGGTATTTTACTTAAAATTTCGGTGAAAAAAAATACAGAAATTGAAAAATAATCATTTTCGTTGGTGTGCAACGTTACGAACTTCAATCTCATGATTCTCGATGGATTTTCAAGCTCTCTTAGAGAAAAAAATGACAAATTTTTGTGTTGAACAATGTGTGCCAGAGAAAATCGGGCATTTTAGAAAAGAAAACGAAAAATCTTTCCCGAGCGCATGAGAATGATTTTAAAAAAATTTCGAATCCGAAACACTCCTGAAAAACTTGGAATTGAGCCAGCCATCGTGGTGAAAAAAATGATCAAACATTCGACTTGAAGTGGATAGATCAGAATAAAAGTAGTTAAAGAAATGACTTAAGCCGGTCGCGAAACAAACCCAAACAATGTCAATAAATCTTTTTTTTTAAGTGTCTGCGTTTGTTTGGGTTTGCGTTTATGTTTGTTTGGATTTTCGTTTGTGTTTGTTCGAGTTGTTTGTTTGGGTTTGTTTGGGTTTGCGTTTGTGTCTGTTTGGGTTATTCTTATCGAAAATTCTTACGATAAAAAAGATCGAAGAAGAAGAGAAGAGAAATGGAAGAAATTAGGAAAAAATGGAGAATCAACAAGTGCCACGAGCAACACGTGTTTCTTCCTCACGCGGATAAGACAACACACACGCGATCGCAGAAGAGCAACGAAGCGTGCCACCGAGGCCTCAATGTCAGGTATATAGCATAAACCAGCGTTGCTCGTCAACAGCCGGACGACTCGCGTTTCGCGGAAACACTGACCACCAACGGTCTACGACGCTGAACAAAGCACGAGCATTGTCCATCAGCTTTGTTACGGTGTTGGTTCCATCTGGATTTTAAGTTGGAACGGTTCTTGTTTTTCTTTCGCTTGGTGGCCTCAGCTCGGTGCGTAAATGCAAAACGAATCCAGGCTTCGATAATTCATAGATGCAAATGAAATAAGAAAAACAGGAGAAAAAAGAGAAAATAATAACCGAGGGATAAAATATATTGTTTTTTGACTATTGACGTTACCCCGACAACTTCACGTTACGTCGCGAGATCACGAAAACGTGAACTTTAAAAATTTCATAATTTTGAGCAATGCTCAGTCGATAAAAAATATTCTTCATTCTTTTATAACAATAGTGTCAGAATTGTTATTAAATATTTTACGATTTAAATAAAATGTCATTGTTACGGAATTATTCGATAAAGTTGAAAAAATAAAGATATTTTATTTTCAATCGAAAATTTGGAATACTTTTAAAGGGAATTGAAAATAAAATTTTATTCTGGTTGTTTAGTAACAAATTAAATTTTCCATTTTCATTCAGCATTTTAATAAGATTAAAAGAAAATATATTTTATTTTCAATCGAAAATTTGAAACAATTTTAAACAGGATTGAAAATAAAATTCTATTCGGATTGTTTAGTAACAAATTAAATTTTTTATTTTCATATAGCAACTTTTTATTTTCATTCAGCATTTTGATAAGATTAAAAGAAAATATATTTTATTTTCAACGGAAAATTTGAAACAATTTTAAACGGGATTGAAAATAAAATTCTATTCGGATTGTTAAGTAACAAGTTAAATGTTTTATTTTAATTTATCAACATTTATTTCGTTCGTTGTTATTTAGTTATTTAGCTACGATTAAACAATTTCATTGCTAAAAAGTGTGAAAGTGAAATTACGATTTAGTATTCGTCGTTCGATAATTCGATTTTCGTTTGTCGGGATCAAGTTATATAATAATCCGAAAACAATTTAACGCTTATCGAGAGTATCGTTACCGCGTATCATTTCGATAATCATTGATGCGAATAATCGTTAGATTTAATGAATCGAGAGGATCAATCGTTGCACGCCGGGTGTTGGAATTTTCATTTTACCATCGTATGACGCGTACGAATTATAATTCTTCGTGCGTTCGACGAGTGCTTTTACGCGTCAGGAATAATTTAACGAGGGATTCAAGTTCGCCACTTTTGCGCAACAGTTCGCAAGCCGAGCGAACGACGCGACGTACTTTTATTCGTTCGATCTTTTATTTCACTGAAGCTTCGAAAAATCGCTTGTTCAACGGCCGTGCAAAATTCAAAGTTATATCTTCATTGACTCAACAATTTCATGGAGTTATCAACAAAAAGTTATAAACTTCCAACTCGTGTTTCTTTCGAGCGAATCCTTGTTGATAGCCGAGGAACATCGTGACGTAAGCAAATATAGATTCGCGTTATTCAGCCGAGCAAAAAATCGTTCGAACATAACCAAGAAAAAAAAAGAAAAAAAAAATGGAGACCCATCTTTGGCACGTTTCTCGTCCGGAGTGACTGCGCAAAGCGTGAAAAATGTCAAGATCGACGCGACGAGTGCGGCAAACGCCGCGGGGTAAACAAAAAAAAAAAAATCGACATTCGTAAGAAAAAAAAATGGCAAAATTACAAAATATAGAACTCCAACAATTTTTTTTGTTTTGATAATTCTGTACTTTATCGACTTTTTCGTAAAATGGTCCACGATTTTTTTTTGTTTACCGATAAATAATTTTATTTTATTATAGACAACGATATTACTGACGCGGAAGAAGGTTTCTGTCAATTTTGAATTTTTTATAACTATCTTTTATAATTTTGTCAATTTTTCATTATTTTCGAATAGCGCTTGCGTTAAAAGATACCGCTTATTTTCGTGGGATCGAGGAATCGCGAAATGTAAGCACACATTATTTGTTTGGGTTTGTTTGAGTTTATTTGAAAAATAAAAAAAAGTATAATTAATAATAACCTTCTCCCGCTCCACTAATATCATTATTTATAACAAAATAAAATTATTTATTAGCAACAAAAAAAATCAGGGATCACTTTTCCCAAAAATCCGTTAAAGTACGGAATAACCCTACTTCACTTTCGCGTATTCGAAGGACGGAAAACAGTGATCAAAAATGAAGAAGAAACCAAGCGTCATTTAACCGAATAACCCCGACAAAGCTCAACCGCGTAACAGTTCGATAAATTCGAATCTAGGTATTCTTGAATTTCGTCGTGATCGTTGAGAGCAAGAGGTGGGGTGGGGGGGGGGGAGGCTCGTGAGAAAGGGGATTACTGGTTCGTTTATGAGATAGAGGGCAGCGCCGTTCGACTTCCCTCGTTTCTTCCTGTGCGCCTATATACCCGAGGCTGACCTACTTTCATCGGCATCGAGCCTCGGCTAGATTCAATCTGATCTGACCTTCCCCCGGTTCCTGGATTGCCCGCCAGGCTCTACTCGTACGCGGTACATCGCTGTACCTTTACTTCCATCAATTTACGCGGGGTAAAAAAAAATCGCGTATTTTCCGCCCCCCCCCCCCCCCAGTCCCGTCTGCCCATCCGGGAAAACTTCGATTTTCACTGGCTTCGCTGAAACAACTCGAACGAAATTCGTTATTTATTTTTATTTTTATTACAGGACGAAAAAAAACGTATATTTCGGCTCTCGAGGGAAGAAACATGTATAGGGTATTTTACGTAGTCCTAGAACTGTGAAAATTCGCAAGTAATAAGGTCTTATGCTACAAGTATAGGAAAAAATTTCGAAAATTATAAATATGTAATTAATTCTTGAAAAAAAAAATATATATATATGATCGAAGAGTTTGAGGAATTGAACTCTTGCGAAATAATGAAAACTTCAAATTCATTTTTTGTTTGGGTTTGTTTTAAAAAAAGATTCGTTTTAACGATAAACAAAAAAGAATTCCAAATAATAAAAACTTCAAATTCATTTCTTGTTTGGGTTTGTTTTAAAAAAAGATTCGTTTTAACGATAAACAAAAAAGAATTCCAAATAATAAAAACTTCAAATTCATTTTTTGTTTGGGTTTGTTTTGATAAAAGATTCGTTTTAACGATAAACAAAAAAGAATTCCAAATAATAAAAACTTCAAATTCATTTTTTGTTTGTGTCTGTTTTGAATAAAGATTCGTTTTAACGATAAACAAAAACAAATTCCAAATAATAAAAACTTCAAATTCATTTTTTGTTTGGGTTTGTTTTGAAAAAAGATTCGTTTTAACGATAAAAAAAAAAATGCCGATTAAATTTTGTCTCGATGTTTCGTGGGCGATTCGCCGAACTGCCGAAATTAGTTCGATCCGAGCGATTTGTTTTTGTCGTTTCCGGAGGTTTCGTCCTCCCCTACCAATCGTCGAATAAACACTCCCCCCCCCATCCCCCCACTTTTCCATGGCCCTCGAACGTCGCGAGATGAGGTCACAATCGAGGTGACGAGGAGAGAAAGGATTGAGCAACAATTTCTCCCAGGCAACTCCAACCTCATCGTTAACACGGTTTCACGAGTGACGCAGGTGTTCGTACGAGGGATCGAGGAAACTAGGTCACTCCTGGGTTCGAACGAATCCAGCCTCCTGACAAGCTGAAACCAGGACCTGGCCATTCGGGGGCGCGAGCGGAAGAGAAATCCTCTTTTCGCGTGTGGACGACGTCGCTCGTCCAATCTCCCCGTCCCCCCCCTGCCCTCATACATAATTTTTTTCTTTCCGCGTTATCACGTATTTTCCTTAATTCGCAAATCGGTTCGATCGGTAAAAACGGAAACCGCGCAGGAAAAACAAAAAAGTGTGAAGAAAATTAGTGCGGACTGCGGGTTGAAATTGTTAATAAAAATAAAAATCGATTATCGTTTATAAAAAATAATTTCTTTTATAAATAAATAATAAAATGAATAAATGATAAATAAACAATTAAATAAATGAATAAATAAAATCATAAACAAACAATTAAATAAAGAAATAAATAAATGAATAAATAATAATTAATAAAAAAATAAAAATAAGAATCGCTTGCGTGACGTGAAAAATAACAACAGCGATGTCTTTGTTTAAAACTGCAACGCTTCCACTCGTGATACTCGCGCATCATTAATTATCCAAAAGTTTATTAAGCCCCTTAATTTATTCCGAATTCATCATAATGTCAAATAATGATAATTATAATTCCGTTATTTATTATAATTTATCAACTGCCGCGAAATTAGTTTACCGAAAGTTCATTAAATTGCGTGATTTATTCCGAATTTGTTATAATACAATAATTATAATATCGTAATTTATACCAAAAGTTAATTAGCAATAATTTTTTCAACGAAAAAATACTTTGTTGATACGAACTGGAAAATGCGAAATTTATTAGTTACGAAATAAGCAAATTTATTCATTAATATTTTCGCGTTGATTTATCAAAATTAACCTATGTCAAAAATTTGTATTTGTTTATCAACATTTTTCTATTGATTCACGAAATAATAATTCGCGCATACTTCGCATTTATCGATTTAATTTTTGTGCGTTTTATTTAAATTAACATTTATGCTAATTTTGGATAATCGTACACCATAGCTCAAAATGAATTCCATGATTTTATCGTTGACGCTTGAAATTAAAAATTCGTCTGTCGTCTGAGGGTTTTCAACATTGACATTTGGATGACGCGCAAACGGTTGGAATCCCCTGGTCCCTCGCCTACCGAGTGAAGTAGCATGGTCGAGATGACGCACGTAGAATGGCCCGAGGGAGTATATCCTGAAGCCGCCATGTTAACACCGTCTACACATTCGTCTTTGGTCTTTTTCGTCTTAAAAAAAAGAAGTAAAAAAAAAAACAAAACTTTGTCTTTATAAAAATTGTTGTTTTTTTTTTCACTTTTCTTCGATTTTTCGTGACACCCATTGTGGAATTGTCAATTCAGCGAATGGTCGTCGAGCACTCGCGAAACGAAAAATTCTTCACGCACCGAATGACGAAAAAAAAATTAAAATAAAAATTAAAACAAAATTTCACTCGATCGACGCACACGTCCGATTAATTGAATTAGCGAAAACGATTGATCGAATGCGTCAAAAAAGAGACACGAAAAAGAAAAGAAAAAAAAAACAATTTCCCGTTTCCGGTTTCGTCGTCGCGTGAGAAAAAGAAAAGTGTGGAAAATCCAATCTCGCGAGGTGTTATTCGGTGGTCGCGGAAACGCGAAGCTTTCGAACCGTCCGCGGAGATCTGTATTGGTGTCTACGTGTACACCAGCTGGTCGAAACAAGCGTCAGCTGATTTTGACAGAAGCCTCGCGCCGCGACGTCTCAGCTCTTGGAGTGTCCTTGGCGAGCGCGAGAAAGAGAGAAAGAGAGAGGGAGCTTATGCTCAGACTCCCCTATCGAGCGATACGTAAAGCCGGATTTCGCCACCGGAAGGAAACGCGAAAAAGAAGAAGAAGGGAAACGGTTTTCTAGCTAGACGGTTTCCCTGTTTTCCCCTTCCCTTTTTATCGCCTCACTTGTACCTTCCCCCTCCTCTCATTTTGGTTGTTTTTTTCTCCGTCTCCTACCGTTTCCCACTTTGTCGTTTTATTCGCTGGATGATCGAAGGAAAAAGGAAAAAACAAATCGTTCAACCGTTCGATTGTCATTTTGGAGAAAGGACTGTAAAATTGAGACACTGTCCGTTCGGGAAGAGCGTGCACGACGAAACGGGAAAACTATTGGGGATGAGACATCGAAAAAAAAAATGGATTTGAAGTTCGCATCGTTGCGACCCAATGATATATCTTTTTTTTTTTTCATTTCTATAGATCCATTGTTTTGCGAAATATTTTTCTTCACGTTTGCATTATAAATTGTCACAATAAAAAATTCCAATAATTATTGAGGTATTTCACTTACAATTTCAGTGAAAAAAAAATTGAAAAATAATCATTTTCGCTGCGACCTTGGATCTCATGAAAAAAAATGCATACACGCTTTTCGATACAATATCGTGCAGTTTCGTCGTTGACGAGTGAGTCAGTCGCTTCCGGTTTTAGCAATCGTTTGTTTTCTCCGAGTAACAATCTTCACCGATTTGCTAGCGCAACCTCGAAAAGCTTGGAGAGTTTTACGCTCCGGTGGATCAGTCCATTAATGCGGATGAACAAGGTATTGATGAGAGATCGTGTCTAAAATGAAGCTTCGTCCGGAAAAAAAAATGGCGTCGTCCCAATAGCGAGAATTTCACCGTAAAATTGTTCATATAGTTTTATTGGGGAGTCAACGGATTCACTGCTTGGATTGGTGATATTGAAACCCAAACAAACCCAAATAAACGCGAAACAAAATAAAAAAACGAAATTTTCATTTTTTTTTTTTTTCAATATTGCTTCGAGCAACGCCCTTTCGTAATTCAAAATTGGAGCACGCGTAAATACGATTTTTGAGAATTCCAAAATTGATTGAACTGATAAAATACGATTTACCGCAAAAGTGACGATAAAATCGATTAAATTTTCATAAACAGTCGCACGATCTTCAACGAGAAAAACTTATGAGTTTACTAGTAATCGAGTACGTGCTCGTACTGCGTTAATCAAGGCGTGGGTGTTTGGTCGTGTGTATCGATTTTCGCGTCTCCTAAGTGTCCGGGGTCGCACGGTCAATAATTCATCACGAATCCGATCCCTTCCCGGACTTTGGAGAGGTTATGTTTTCGCATTCGCGAATTTTTTTGTTTTTTTTTGTTTAATCGATATTTCCAAAAAAATGTTTCGTTTCGAGAAGAAAAAAAGAATCGTTGAGCGTTCCACGAAGCGGTCTTCCATCCGGTTAACGGTAATTGGTAATTTTGTACTTTAGCGACTTTATCGAAAAATAGTCCCCGATTTTTTTGTTGCTGATAAATATTTTTATTTATTTATAAATTTTTATAAAACATTTATTTATAAATATTGATATTATTGATGCGGAAGAAAGTTCCTATCAATAATTAAATTTTTTATTTTTTTATCCAATGAAACCAAAACAAAAATACTGTGTATTTACATTTTGCGATTCTTCAATTCCACGAAACTAAGCGGTTTTCTTTAACGCAAACGGTGTTCTAAAATAATTTAAAAAATTCAAAAATTGTAAAACATGATCATAAAAAATTCAAAATCGATAGAAACCTTCTTCCGCATCAATAATATCATTGTCTATAACAAAATAAAACTATTAATCGGCAAAAAAAAATCAGTGACGATTTATCGCGAAGACGTTAAAAGTACAGAATTACGACGGTAGGGGTTAACGGGGCTGAAAAACACGCTGAAGATTACACGGCGAACATATCTCAGCCAACGTTATTTTTAATTTTCCACTAACGCTCGCATAACTCATGATGCACCGAAACGTCGTTGATTTTCACTGTTCTATCGTTTATTCATGAGTCGTCGAAGAAAAAGAAAAATAAACGGTTTTCTTTTCCGAGACGAGACGAAAGAGACAGTCGATAGGATCGTTCTCTTCTTAATCGCTCGAGCGTAAGTGTATTCACGACCGGTGCTCCTCGTATGATTTTCGTTGAAACGGAAAGTTTTCGAAACACGGTTGAATTTGTTCTTTTCGTCGATAAAAGACCGACCGCCGTTGTTTCGTTTCTCGTTCTTCTCTCTTCGCCGAGTGACGAAAGTATCGTTTTTTATGAGACACGTCGCAACGGTTGCACAAAATCGCAAACATTTGTTATTTATTTTTTTTTTTTTTCTTTCTATTTTTCCAGCCTCGTTTCGTTTCTCGTTTCCGTTCGTAGTCGTGGGGTAAAGTTGCGTGTCGCTTGCTCGAAAGAGATGTAGGAAAAAGCCCTCAGAAAACTGAGATACCACCAGCTGTGTTCATTCGCTTCTTTACCTACCGAGTGAACGCAGAGTGGCTCCCTGTTCACCGAGAGCTCTACGCGTATCTCGCTCTTCTCGTTCTCTCTTTCACTGTCTCTGTCTCTGTCTCTGTCTCTTTCCCTCTCTCTCGCGCTCTCTCTTTATTTTTCTCCTCTGATTAAAACGCCTTCCAGCGAAGATCGAGAAATTCCATCAGTAACAGCTGCGAAATTCATTATCGCGAATGTCATTAAACGTCGAGCAATCTTTCGTAACGTATGGAGTACTTTTGAGCAGCGATGGGTGGCGGCACCAGTGATGCGAGGGTGCTGCCATCTCTCGGCGCTATGCGGAACCGTTTTGACGAAACCCGTCGACAAAATCGGAAGAATCCATGATCGAGACTAATAATGAGAAATTCGTCGATCCTCTTTTTTTCTGTGTCTGTCTCTCTCTCTCTTTAATATTTTCCGAGTCGTCGCGACACGCACGTTGCACTTTTTATCGTTATTCGAACTTCGGTTAAAACGGAAGTAGGAGGGACGCCGCAAAGATATCGATGACGTAGCGCGCCTCGAATTAAACGCTCGAACGTGTTCAAACGTCACTTCGGTAAATAAGTGCGATAAGAAGATTCTCGAAATATTCAGTGAGGTCGTAAATTCATTTGCTTCCTAATATTATAGGCTCTATTGATTGATTTATATTTAAAACGTTGTCAGATATCAATTATTACGAGTCAATAATATAATTATGCTACAGGTAATATAACAATAAGCATTATTATTTGATAATAATGATTATCGCAATAATAACAACAACAATGATAATAATAATAATAATAATAATAATAATAATAATAATGCTATCGATAATAACGATAATAAATACATTGTTTAATAATTACAGCATAATTAATAAAATGTGAATATAGCAATATAATAAAATAAAAAACCGATGCTTTTTTTTATTTTTTTTCAGAAGCAAAAAAATCATGTTGGAACGATGAAATAATAAAATATTGTTTAATTATTATTATTATTATTGTTATTATAATATTGACATCATAGGAGTACGTAGAATTGTATTTAAAAAGTTGGACTCACAGCCTGCTGCTGGGCTCGTTGCTAGCTTCGTCACCCTCGATTCGATAGACCTTGCCGGACATCACGTACTCGAAACTATCCGCCCTGGAACCACCCTCCTGCTCGATGGCGTTCCAATCACCACCGTCCGGATACCCATCCTCCCTCAAGGTCGTGGAGAGTACCAGACGAAACTTGTCACCTGCAGAACGTCGATATCCCTCCATTAACCAGTTGTCACACCGTGTACACGATGAAATTGATACGAATTTTTATGGTCGTTTGTCGATGCCAATAATTATTCGACAAAACTCGTTTCAAAGTATTCGTGCAATTTCGTGTCAGATTTGACCGGAAGGTCGAATGACGTATTTTTTTGTTAGACGGTCGAGTAAATAATATTTTTTTATGATCCATTTATGTACAGAAATGTTATATCTGATTTATAAGTTTTAAACTTTTATTTTTTCTTCGGTTCGTACTCGCCAACGATTCGACGAAGTTGCAAACAAAAAAAATCACGAATGTGAAAAAAATCGTTTTTTTTTTTTCGATGGCTGACCCGCTTTCGAACTGTATCTCGGAGGTTCGAGAATTCTTAGGAGACCGATTATTCGTTTTATCACCAAAAGTGTACGAATATTATCACAAAATTAATTTGTCCGAGGAAAATTGAGATTTGGCGAATAAACGTCTCGTGTGTCGACTCGTACGTCATAGCGGACGAAAACTTTAGAATAAAGCAGAAACTTTTGAATTAAGCAGTTTGCGTGACATCTATTTCCGAAATCATGCACGAATTTCCGGCGAGACCAGTTCTTTTCCGATCGGATGATTTCATCAAGGTTAAGAAAACAACGAGGAGTTACTCAATCTTTAAATTACGAGGGGAGAGTATGACAGCTGTATTCGCGTGTTGGCCAGTGTTACGAATTCTATGATGGCACGGAACGTCTGGTGGAAGTCGGATAGAGAGAGAGAGAGAAAGAGAGCGAGAGAGGGGGAGAGGAGTTTACCCGAGTCGATCGATAATAGAGCCGGTCCTGCGGAGCTTCCACGTTGAAGAAGCGAACGAGGAGAGCAAGAGGAGAGGGGGGGGGGGGTTTGGCGGCGGCGATAGAGAGAAGCGGTGACGACGAATTACGCAGTAGCGCGACCCAGAGACCCCAAAATGGCCGCTCCGTTCGGAAGTACGATTCCGCGATACAAATACGCCCAAAAATCTTCTTTTTCTTTTTTCACGTCACTCAGCGATTATACAATTCCGGTATCAAGAGTCATTGAAAAACCTCGAGATATCTCAAAATAAATATGGATTTACATGCACTCGATGTTGTGTTTATTTTTTGTATTTTGCTAAGAGAAGGGGCGAGGGAGGGAGAGAGCGCTCGCATTTTAAAAGAGGGGAGGCTGGAAGGATTTAATTGGTAAAAGCGCCGGGTGGCGCGCGGCGACCGTGCTACGTTATTACGGAACGTCGTGCCAACCATCGAGCTATCGATCCACTCGCGCTCGACTTATCGGATTTAAAGTGCCCCAGCGCGACCTTGACAAAGGTGCTATCTATATTTCGCACCGGGGAATTATCGGGGAAAACAAACACGCGTCGCCCAACCCGGCTCTGTGCACCTCTTTTCGCTGTTTTACAACGCGATCGAAACTTCTCTTTCGTTCGTTCGAAAACGCTCGGGAGTTCACGGTTTAATGGAACGAGATCAAATATGAGTTTGCTTGGTGACGGGAGTGCGATTCTCTCTTTCTCTCTCTCTCTCTCTCTCTCTCTCTCTCTCTCTGGCACTTATGTCGAAGGACAGAAAGGAGAGAAACCAAACGACAGGCGAATCTACTCGGATCTAGCCGAGATATACATACAGATGTCATACTCACTGTAACGTGAGCATCGCCCGTGCTGCCTCTATCGCCCGTCTCGCAGACTTTTTTTTTCCGCCCGTCAAAAAAAAACATGGAAAACCACCGAAATTTCCGTTGCCGCGAGGAGGCTCGATATTCCGCGTCAGTACGATTCCTCGACATTCCCGTTTGTTTTCACTTGCCCTTGGCCGTATCGTTTTTTCCACTTTTTTTTTTCTTTTACCTCTCGCTTCTTCACCCGTCAACCGACAGAGGGCGTTCGTATGACCGTAAACACGACGATTGCGCCAAGCAAGAAATAAAACAAGGCGCGATGTTTGTTTTTTCTTTTCTTTCGGTTTCTCGCGAACGTTTTCGTCGCGAGTGGATCGCAACCGCCGGTAAGATCCGCGCGTTCATGTTGCCCGGCGAAGTTTAGTCGCGTTGTGTACGCGAAACGAGACGAGAGGAAGAAAGAGAGAGAAAGAAAGATGAAAGATGAGAGGGAGAGAGAGAGAGTGCGTTGAAGAGACGCGCGGAAAGTGCGAACAGGAAGAAGAAGGAAGGACGAAAGAGAAAACGAGGAGTTGACGTATGTTTAGGTTGGATGGTATACGTGTGTCGTAAGTAACGAGGAGACGAGGAATCGCGTTTGTCGCGGGCGACCCGGAGCGAGTACTGCGCTCGACAGCTAGTCGTGCCAGTTCTGACCTTGGCATTGAACTTGTGGCAACGAGCGGGTGAGAAAGAGTGGCGAGGAGGGTGGTGGCGGGGGGAGAAGCGCGAGAGAGATGAAGCTCTTTCGCTCAGCCGCACCGAAGGAGAGGGGGAACAACGACTCCTACGCTAGCGACGTTCGACGAACGGGCGGAGGGGGTGCGCGCGCACAGACACGCGCGCGTCTATCCAACTTGTGTATCTACCACATCGCGACTCTCGGTATATTTCGTGCGCGTTACAAAAGTGGCAGTTACACATGCGCCGACCGTCGAGAACACGTAACTCGCCCGATTCGGCGGTACTCGGAGTCATCCGACTCCCGCCATTTTGTTCGTCAGCCGGAGAGACATTGATATCGACGATTCGGAGGAAAAGAAGTTGCGGGGGTATGCGTAAATCGAGAATGTGTCATTCATGTATATGCGTGTGTTTGTGTGCGCGAGATCGTGCGTCCGTGATGCGCGCGCATACTCGCTGATATCGGGTAGAACCATCGGAACGTCACGAGTTTGGAGCGCTAACTGACGGTCCTTGCGCCATTACGTTTCTCACCTGCTGACGTTGGCGGATTTAAAGCGCGAGGAAATTGGAGGGCGAGGGGCAAGGAAAGAGGGAGAGGGAAAATTTTGCAAGGTAAAGTGGGAAGGGATAGAGGGAGCTATTGCGTCACCTTGCGCAAGCCTCGATGCCACGCGTCAATACAGCTATCCTACTCGGCAAGCGCGCGCGCCCGCGCGCATACAACGTTTTTCACCACCACCACCACCGCCACCACGATCGGCCATCGTCGCCGGTGAAACCGCGCGGCAACGCGCAACTGTAACCTTCGCCGTTGCTCGTCGCTTCGATCGACTCGTCGAATGATGACATATATCGTAACTACGTATATATCTCGATACAGCTCGACCCAAGAAATGATGGTCGGAACGAAAATCTAAACGTCTCGTGTCCGTACTTATATCTGGGTTTTGTGGGTTTTACCAATTCTTTTTTTTTCGTATCTTTTAAACGGAAATAATTTTTTTTGTTGCTTTTTCGGCGGAATGGACTTTCCGCGAGATTTTTTCAAGTCGTTTTATCGTCGCGATGTGTTCGAGCGATGAATGACTGGCTGAAATTACGAGAGAATTTTAATTGACGGTTTGAAGAAATACGACCTCTCAATTTCCATTTTTCTTACAAAATGAAAAATCAATTTTGTTCTAACGATCGATTATTTTTTCTGGACGATTGAAGCGATTATTTGTAATCTCGATAATAGCGAAAGGGAAGAATAAATCTTTGCGGGCGAGAATGATATTTTTTAAATGTCCGTTGGTATTTATGAAAAGAAGAATATCCATTAATTTGAAAGAATACTTATTTACTTGATCTTTCTTCAATTTTATTGAAAAATAGGTTCGACAGTGTCAGCCGTTAAAGTAGAACGAAGAATAAAAATATTTGAACTTAGTCACAATAAGTGTGAATGGTTAAAAAAAAAAACTCAAAGAATTACATTCGCGAAAGAGAGGAAACGATTGAATTGGATCGAAAATACAATATTCATTAATTTGACGTATTTCAATGTTCCTTTCGTATGTTATTTTTCGGACAATCATGTGCATATTTATAAATGGAAATGTCTGATCTTTACGACCCGTTATTCTTTTATTCGAAGTAGTATGAGCAATCTCCAATGTCTACGAAATCATTCTAGCTAGAGTGAAGTATTTAATATCTCATCAGATAAGCCCGGATGTCTTAAAAATCATCACAGATTTAAGTAAGGTCGTTTCACGGACCATCCAATCTACAGGATCAACTCGCACCGATTTAAGGGCACGGGGAATAATACCACGTGACACACGAACGCGAAACATTGTAAACCGCGATTTCTCAAAAATGATACGATTCCATTGAAAATGGCGACTGGTGGGCCTTCGGTGCCATCGTACTGAATTCATACAACAAATTTCATGTCAATTGGTTCAGACGGTTGAGAGAATAGTGGTTTCAAAATTTCGAAGTGGACGGAAGCGTCTTCTCGGTTTCTCGTCGCGATGTTTCAAGGATTAAACATTTTAATGAAAAATGGCGAAGAGGACGATCTCGGTGGCACGGTTTGTTATTTTTTCGGTACGTTGGAAAGACTCGTTCCGTTGACGGGTCCGTCATATATGATGGAATCATTTTCATCAGGAACATCATTTTTGTTTGATTAAATGGAATTCTTTCGTTGATACATTTATTTTTGGACCAAAGTCAAAATAAATGTATCAACGGAAGATACACTTATTTTGTGTATCTTCCGTTGCGATTCTGTTACGATCGAGTCTCCCCGATTGACAGTGAAGTATTTTTGAAGATATTCAACAATTTCGCGATGCACAATCGTCGAAATGAGAAAAAAAAGAAAAAAAATGAATAAGCTTGATTTTAGAGGTCGTTTCATATCTGAATATTAGCCAAAATGTATTATCTACAAACGTACATATTTATTATTTATAAATAAATAAAATTAGTTATATAAATGTACATAATAATGAATACAGATAAATATAGTAATAAATAAATCAAATATATTATATAAACACATATAATAATAAATACAAAAAAAAATAGAGCAATAAATAAATAAAATTAATGATATAAATTAATACCTTAAAATAAGTGATTAAACAAGCGTGATCATAAAAATGTCTTTGGTATCGACGATTCGTCAGAGCTCGTAAATGGATAATCAAGCAACGAAGATTCGACCGAACTAGTGGCGACGTCTATCGAGAATAATGTTCTCGTCAGTTATTCCCGAGAAATAATCGGAAACGAGTTTACGTCGTTTTAAAGGTTTATCAGAAGTTTCCTTGCTCGGTATGTAGATGCAGACTTGAGCACACGTTTCCAGTTGATAATGCGAGTACTGGTCGAAACTTTCGTAAATTCCTGCACCTCCGAGTGCGGCCTCGCTTAAATTTCTAATTTACGTAATCGTCGATTATTCGAGAGAGACTCTCGTATTTTATAACCTCGAAAAAAATCGGATTTTTATAAATTTCACATTTTTCACAACTCGTTAAGGTGATTGACTTTTGGTAAATAAAGCGAATATTTGGAGACCGGGAGTTTTGAGAAAACATGCCCACGAATCCACCGTTTCCGTAAACGCGTGCTTTCTTATCGCTCGGGGAAAACGTTTGATAAAATCTATTTTCTCCCCTTCGCGCCTGGCAAAAAAAAATGCGGCGAGTCAAGACGTTCGTTTTTCCGACAAAAGAGCGGCTCGAAATAAAACGACTTGTTTCGTCGATGCACGACGAGCCACATTTTTCGTCCATTTTTTATTTTTATATTTATTATAATAATTATTATTATAATAAATATAAAGTAGTATTAACGTAATATAATTTATTAGAGATTTATTTTTAATAATATTATATTATATCTTATTTATTATTTTTCTCAAGTCGCGATAAAATTCAGACGAATGAATAAATGGTTTTATTTTTTTATTGTTACCTTTACTGCGATAATTATCGTTATTAAGATTGTTATATAAACAAATTAAAACGCCCAAATTTATGTTAATTAATTAATGTTTTTTTTTATTTCGTAATTACGAGGAAATAATTATATTGTGATTCTTGTCATTATCATCGTTAATATTGTTATCATATAAATTACAAAAAAATTCGAAATGGAATTTTTTCAATGGAAATATAATGACCGTTCGTTTAACTATGAGTTAAATTTACTGAGTTTTCGTAGCGATTCAACCAGCCCCGAAATTTGATGGGAATTAATTAGTAAAAGTAACGAAAAATCGATGAAACCGTTTTATCGTTATCGATCTCAAATATATGAGTTTAAATGAATTAATATTAAACAAGCTTATCCGAATGAACACAATTTGTCGAAAGTTTATTATAAATTATTAAGTCATTGATTAATAATAATTGCACTGACTCAAGTATTATTTGCTGTCTTATTAGATTTACATGTGGCAACGTTGCTTTTTTTTTCTCGCGCTTTGTTATGTTTTTTCCATGTTTCTTCGCTGTCGCGATATTATATCGTAAATTCTGTATCGCTACCCGGAAGTTCATATTAAATTCAATATAACTTACAACATTGTTCGACAATCATATTTTATTGTTAATCTTTTATTAAATTTTTTTTAGGTTTTTTTTTATTAGATTTTTAAATTTTTCTTAATTTATTATTAGTAGGATTTTATTATTATTTTTTGTTATATTTTTATTATTGTTATATTTTATCAGTCTATTATTATTAAATCTTTTTAGTCTTATTATTAGATTTTTACGGATTTGATAAATATAAATCTTATTTTATTTGTAAGAATCTTATTGATTTTCTGTCGTATATGTCGTTTTGAAACAAACTGATGTTGGCTTTTTTCACTTACCTAAAAAAAAATGCCTTGAGAAATTCCCATTTTCAAATATTAATTACTCGGAAATTAGATCGATAAGTGGCATTGAATTTTCAACGAAATAACTGAATATATTAAAATTTAAAATATTTTAAAAAATCAGGTATATCTTATGGATCGACCCCGATGGAATGAGATTGAAATTCGCAACGTTGCGGAGCAACGAAAATTATTATTTTTCAATTACTCTATTTTTTTTTCCTGAAATTGTAAGTAAAATACCTCAATAATTATTCAAATTTTTTATCGCGATAATTTATAATGCACATGTGAAAAAATAAACATTTCGCAAAATAATGCAACTATGGAAATGAAAAAAATGACAAAAGACATTTTATTTGGTCGCTACGATGCGAACTTCAAATTCATCCGATAGGACTATCTTAACGGGGTATCTACTGTACGTCGTTCAACGAGGTAGAACGCGCGTGCGCGCGATAGCAAGCGAGGAAGACAGCCAGAGAAGCGTGGAGGGGGGAGAAAGCGAGCGAGAGAGAGAGAGGGAATGCCAATGAGCAATCTAGGGAGCCAGAACGCCCGGGTATTCTGGCCGTGACCTTGAATCTCGGAATAACGTATGTGACGTTTTCGCTATGAGATCAGGATCGTAATTCCCGACTGTTCCGCTCAAGTCTATCGCGTTACGTGGCATTTCCGAGGAGTACGTTGAAAATGAGGATATAATCCGTCAACGATATTGATCGCATCGCTCTCGTTAATTCATCCCCGACAATAACGTCCCTCGATGTCAACAAACCCCATTTTCACTAATATCCACCCATCACCCAAATTCCAAGCCGTTCTTTTCTTTTCAAACAAAAAAAAAATTTCAAAAATTGTCCCTCGAAATTTCAGTAATTGAAAAAAAATGTTATCTGAAAATTCGCAAATTTTATCGACGTCCTTGTTTTTTGGGTTCGAAGCAGAGAAGCGAAAAAAAATCTTGCCTCGATATTTCAATAATTCAATTAAATCTTTACGTGAAAGTTTGCAAATTTTTTTTTTGCCACTTTTTTTTCGGTGCAGAGAAGGAGAACAAAAGATTGCCTCGATATTTCAATAATTTAACAAAATCCGCACTCGAAAGTTTGCAAATTTTAGTGACGTCTTTTTTTTTTTATTTTTGAAGAAAAAATGCAAAAAATGGTGTCTTGGAATTTCAATAATTGAAAAAAATTTGTAAAAATTCAGTCGGAATATTAATTATTTGCAAAAATAAAAATTCGTGATGTTAAGAAAAAAAGATAAATCGAAAAGAAGAACGAGTAAGATTTTTCCAGATATTATTATCGTAAATGTTCTCGTCGTGGATTTTTTGGGTCTACTTTTTGCTTATTTAAATTTGTTCCAAATGAGGTTTTAAACTCGAGGGCGATTGAGGATGTAAAATTGATTTTTCATATTCCTATGCTACAGTAAAGATAATTGGTGATCCATAAATGAGAATTCCGGAGGAAACGGAATCACGAGTGTTCGATTGAACATATTAATCGCGATTTTGGTGGAGATTGCCCAATTTCACGATTTTATTAAAAAAAAACTCTATAATATAATTAATATAATAGCGTCAAGTGCGGTTACTAGCGATTATATGGATTTGAAGTTTGCATCGTTGCATTTCCATAGTTGCATTATTTTGCGAAATATTTTTCTTCACATTTGCGTTATAAATTATCACAATAAAAAAAATCAAATAATTATTGAGGTATTTTACTTACAATTACAGTAAAAAAAAATAGAGAAATTGAAAAATAATCTTTTTCGTTGCGACCCAATAAAATTTCTTTTCTCATTTTTTTCATTTCCATAGTTCTATTATTTTCCAAAATATTTCTCTTCACATTTGCGTTATAAATTATCACAATAAAAAAAATCGAATAATTATTGAAATATTTCACTTACAATTTCAGTAAAAAAAAAAAATAGAGAAATTGAAAAATAATCTTTTTCGTTGCGAACTTCAATTTCAGAGCGATCATCGGCTTACCAATCTCCATTGGGTACAGCCAGCTGTTGATATCCAGGATCAGGTCCATCTTGAACGATTCCGATTCGCAATGGAGCCGGCTCACTGTAGGAGAAGCAACAACAATAAAGAACAATTAATATTCATCGATTGCGTCACGATCAATTTACATATTATATTCCAAAATTTATTAATAATTAATTAAGTTTCACTACAATTAACTACGATAAATTGCGCGTACGTGTTTTCACCGTATTTAAAAATTATCGTATACGTCAGTCTCCATACAAAACAGTTTCGAAACGGTTAACAATTCGCTCAAAATTATTCCTACGTACAAATACAAAATTTTCTTTCTGTCGTTCCGATAAACTGGCGAATCGCATTTTTCAATAATATTCAAAATGTCAAATTTTTTTTTCAAATTTCGTTGCTGCCTTCGTCTAAACATTTTAATCACAACGGGATAAATCAAATTTCATTCGGAAAATTTAGCCATCCGATCAATTTTTCATCGTTGTTCTCTTTCCTTCAATTTTATTATTTATTTTAAAAATTGGTAACTTTTTATTCATTTCCGCTTGATAGAGTGTATAATCAGTAATTTTCCTTAACTTTTGTGCCCCGATTTTCTTTTTTAACAGCTAATTTATAATTATTTTTCAATTAGCAAAAAAAAAACTGTTAAAAGTTAGTAAAATAATTTAAGTTTACGTGTTCAAATGCGAACTAGTCAAGATTAAAAGCGAAATAAAACATTGCTGTCGTATTTTGGGGCTGCGGTTGGGGGGGGGGGGGG
>JAPYZI010002561.1:0-22536 GCA_030523105.1 Ophioninae sp. A BG-2022a | reverse complement strand
GGGTATGTATGGAAAAATTTGCAAAAATCGGTGGTCCAACTTTGAAATTCTGCCAAAAATCGAAAAACCATCGGATTTGAATGATTAAAAAAGCATTTTTAAGAGAAAGTCATAACGAAGAGATTAAGCGCAAAGTGGAGTGCCAAATCCCAAAGGAAAAGAAGTTATCCATGATTGAGTGAAAAAACTTTTTTCCCCCACAAATCCAAAAAAATTTTGGATTTTTAATATTTTTTTTATTGGTCCATTTCGATGTAACTTTGTCCCCTGAGTACGAATCTACCATTAATTTTCCCGAAAACCCAAAATTTCCGTGAAAAAATTGTAAAGAACTTCTAAAATCACGATTTTTGTTGTCGTGTGCAGTGCTTTCGACGAAAATTCGTTCATATTCGTAATCAGCTGAAAATTTTCGATTAAACAGACCCTTTTAATAATTTTAAAACAGAAAAAAAATGTTCGACTACCCCGGCCACTTTTCCGGGATCTCAAAAATCACGAAATTTTAAGGTCGTAGGGTGACCTTCTTACATACAATAGAGATTCAATGGGCGTGTTTGGACAAGGTTTTTCCTTAACTTAAATGGCGTTAGATTCATATTGGTATCTCGTATAGTTTTCCCGGAAAGTATATACTACTTATATGTATGTGAGTATCGGTTGACACACGTACATATACGTGTGTGTTTTCGTTTCGACGAAACTACGCGCGTCTTTTCTCCACGCTGTGCTCAGTTGAAACGTGTCGGAAGTTCAGTTGAAACGTTTCGAAAAATTCCTCCATAAAAATGATAGTGGGACTTTCAACCATTCTTGGACACCTTCTACGTTCCGATTCTTGATTCTGATTATTGATTTTGGCCGAGAGAGAATCCAGATAAAATGGCTTTAAAAAAACTAGGTTTTTTTAGCTTTTTCTTCTAATAGATATTTTTCAAAATATCCCTACTGGGAATAGTTTCATATGGCAAGACTGTCAGAGTTTCAAAAGTTTGATCCGACTTAACCCAGCGCAATGACGTTGAAACTATTAAAAGGGACTTCCGGCCTGGTCTGATCAGAGTTCGACCTCGAACCAGGATAACGAAGATCCAGGTCGATCTTGGTTCGATCCGTATGATCAGGAAAACAATTCCAGGTGTCGCCCACGCTGGTTACCCGATCCCAACGGAAGATCCCAGCAGTCTCGGTGTGGTCGCAACGTGAAGAGATGCCTGCCAGGCGTTTCGTCGTCAATTTCTCTCCCGGGGACGTAAAAGCGTCCGGAGTGCAACCAGACCGAAAGGTTTCAACGATCGGGACCACCTTGCAGCGGCTCTACGACGGAAATGACCATTTCAGCGTGTGGGCGACCTTGCGCAAGTCCTCAATAATCTTGGTGGTACTTGACTCGGAAAACACGGTTGGAGAACGGATATCTAGGAAGATGGGAGTACCGGTTGAACAACGAGGCCCTAGAACGATTTAGCCTGCGTGTTTTTTATATATGAACGAAGTTTATAAGTTCTTTCAATCTCTGGTAAACTCTACCTAAAACATCTTCGAACGCGGACATTTCCGATCGACTTTCCTGGGCTATATGTCTTCAGTGGTTCGATAGAGACAACCAAAGTGATGATCCTCGTAACGGATCCCCCCATAAAAATGATAATGGGGCCTCCAACCATTCTTGGATCTCTTCGACACCTTCTACTTTCTGATTCTTGATTCTGATTCTTGAGGTTGAGGAAGACCCCTCGATAAGATAGCTTTTAAAAAAACCAGGTTTTTTAGCTTTTTCTTCTAATAGGTACTTTTCAAAACATATATACTGAGAATAGTTTCATTATTTAGAAAAACAAGCAGACTTGCATTGCACGATACTTTTTGTATCTGTATCAGCTATCGTTAAGCCATTTTCATTTTTTTCTAAAGTACTGTTAACGTTTTTCTGGATGCGTATTAAAAATTGATGAATTATAAGTCCTCATAAAATAATACACGAATTATTTTCGATTTGTTACTAAATAATTCAGTACTGAACGTATTGCTTCTTTCTCAACAAAAATTTACTCGAATGTGCTTCAACATACATAGAACAACATGTAATAAATTCTACCAATAAAAACAACGATTAAAGGAGTAAAAAAAAAAAAAATCGCGAGCCCAGCTTGCTTTTCTGACAGTGCCAGTGGGGTCATGAAGATCCAATGGCTCAAACCAAAACCAAAAAACAAATCCTGCGTATAAAAATCGTAACTTCTCAAAGTTACCCAAAGACATCTATTTCGCCTCCACCCCAATGGTGACCGGCATATCGCGATTTGAGTACCACGATATTCGAACGAGATCAGGGTTGTGATTCGGTTGAAGATTCAAGCGCGACAAAAGACAGCGGAGTCTTCGGAGAGCTCGGTGGAGGGTAATTTATCGTTACTATTAAAATATGGTCGAGGCCTCGCGTCATCGGGATTTCCTTGGTGCTCGGGTACTTTGGCTTCGTGGTGGGTATCATACGTATGAGGAGGACCGCGTTATGGGCGAATATAACAGTTTCTATGGGTGCACGAGGCGTCCACCATGATTTACAGTGCCTTTGGAGTTATGACGGTCCGAGCCCACCTCTCTTGGTTTCATCCAAGAAAGAACGAGTTGGAAAGAGATACAGTGAAGGAGAAAGAGACAGAGAACCATCCTGGCGTTTCTCTCTCTCTCTCTCTCTCTCTCTCTCTCTCTCTCGCCCTCTCTTTTCGTTTATTTCTTTCATTAGGTCTATCTTCGTTCAGGCACGTACATACGTCTTATTGTACGTTCGCATGATATGTGTACGTGTATTTCTCAACTGCATCTCATCGCGAGCTCTCCGGAGCAATTTCGAATCGTAGAATCGTGAACGTGGTCGCGCCCGAGCGAACCCGGGCTATCCTCCTCCTCCTCGTCGTACCGTCTTCGGAGTTCAATAGTTCTTGAAGACGCGATTATTCCTTTAGCGTGAGCCTGGAAGAGATGGATAGAGGAGGAGCGGCGGGCGGGGCGGGGGAGGGGGAGATATGGAAAATACTCTTCGATCTAGCATTATACTGAAGCCACGACAAGTCACCAGTCGATTAGATACGTGTCCTTAATTCTGCGTCAGAAATTCTGCACGATATGTCCCCAGTCAAGCATCAGGCAAATCCTTGAAGAATATTCATCGTATCTCTTTCTCCCTCCCTCTATCTCTATGCTGATTCCGACCAACATCTCAATTTTTCAATTTTCATTTTCAGGTTATTAAAATTATATTGAAATAATAATTAATAATGATTATAAAAAATGGTAAAATAATATAATAATTCTGTGATGATATATCTAATAATAATGAATAATGATTATTGAATATTAATGTTTGTAACGTGGTACATAATTTTTAAAAATATTGAGAACTTATTATTATTATTAATTATTATCGTCAGTATTATTTCTGCTGTATAACATTTATATTTATTATATTACTTTCCGCTGATACGGTTATTAATTTTTATTGTCATATTTATTTGTTACATTATTGTAATAAAAAAAACAATATTCAAAAGGGCACATTTAAAAACGTTAATAGTGCAAAGTGATTATCAATATTTACTGAAACATCGACCAACACATCCATTTACGGGTGAATAAATTTGTACTTACGTTTCAATATACGCAAGCTGTTATACGTATTTTCCAGATTCATAGGTTTGCAGGCTCCATCGCAAGTGGCGGTTCGAGGACCGTTGAAAACCGATCGTTTACATCCAAAGACTGAATTGAGGCGTATAATTCAAGAGCGTTAGATCACCGGATAAGCTGTGAGAAAAAGTCGGCGAGAACGAATAAGCCCACGTTCGTCGTATCGTAACCCAAACAAATCCGATCGTCATTTACAATATTACCGAGACCCGTTGATCCCCGTAGATCCTTCTAATCCGGAAATTTGAATCGCTGTCGTAAAACGAGACTGCCGCGGTTGAACGTCAGAGATCGGGATCCCGATTGATGAGGATTAACGTCAGCGAGAAGTGAGCCTACCAGCCCCCCCTTTTTCTTCGTCTTTAATATCCACCGTGGTTCATCTCGATCGGAATTTTCCAAGATCACATCCGAGAAACATCCTCAACCAATTATTTTCTACCGCGAAGAACTAAGAAGATTGGCACAGGGTAATTGCTCGGAATCACCGTCGGTAAAGTAGAAATTCGGGTGAAAATTTATATAATTGGAATCTTTCGAGAGCACATCCGAAGAACATCCTCAGTTGGTTACTTTCAGCAATGTAGAACTAAGAAAATTAGCACAGGATAATTGCTCCGAACTACCGTCGGTAATGCAGGGATTCGGGTGAAACTAATAATACAATTGGAATCTTTCAAGACTATATCCAAAGAACACCATCAGTCCATATTTTTACACCGTGTGGAACGAAGTGGATCGGCACCGGGTAATTGCTTCGAATCACCGTCGGTAAAGTAGGGATTCGAGGAAAAATGTATTTAATTGAAATTTTTCAAGATTACATCCGAAGGACAGCCTCAGTTAGTTACTTTTTACTATGTGGAACGAAGAAGATTGACACGGGGTAATTGCTCAGTACCACTGTCGGTAAGGTAACAATCCGGGTGAAAATCATTTAACCAGTGGGAAAAATCATTGGAAAATCGAGAGTGTCTCGAATCGACGATCGAGCCGAACAAAACCCACGGAATAAATCCCACCTTGTAATCGTGTGTGCCGTGGACGAATGATACGGACTTTCTTATTCCCGAGTGCACTCGACCACATTTCCAAAGAGCAGCGCGCGTGAATATATAAATGGCCAAGTTGGGACACGAGAGGTTGGCGTATTATACGTTGACGCGTGCGAAACACGATTTTGCAAGTGAGACTCTCTCGCGAGTGAGGAATACTTTATTGTTGCTGGATGAAAATCATAGTATTCCTTATTGCCTAGACGTAACAGCGTTTCTTTCGTTGCTTCGCGCTTGAACGTTCAAAAAACAAAAAAAAAAAGAAAAGAAACGAAAGAAACGAAAAATAAGAGAAAAAAAAAACGGTGACTCCCATTATCCGTTTATTAAGCGGTTGTCACAAAGATTTACATCGTTTTATTTACATGTATACTGCATTCGAGCATACGTAACGACTGGGGCAAATACCGCTCGGGCATCGTTAGCGAGGAAGCCCGGTTACGGCCGTTTTTCATTTCTCTTCGAGAGCCAGCTCACCTGCGTTCCCATCGAGCTGCTCCTCGCTATTTCTTACCCCTCTGCTTTATCGTGCGAGCCCGAACGGCCTCCTTTCATCGTGAAAATAAACCAGGAGTGGCCTCGTAACGATTGCACAAAAAAAAACATCAAGTTTTCTCGTACTTTTCGAGATTTTCGCAGTTACCCTGTGCCCTCCTGAGGGCTTCGCGAAAGTGCCGAAAACAGGGGAACGAAGGGATCGTCAAATATGTTTCCTCTAGCTTTTCTTTCCACAGTTTACCCGCGTTCACCTGACGGGCACGGGGAAAGTGCCGAAAATCGGACAACGAAGGGATCAATATTTTCTTGCGCTCTCTTGAAGAGCGTGGAAGAAACGTCGGATCCCGGACAACGGAATCCACCAAAAATTGGTTCTCGTTGCCAGTTTCCCTCTGCCCTTCTGAAGGTCACAAGGAAATTGCGAAAAATCGGAAAATTCCGGGAAGTGAAGCAAGAAAACCGAATGGAAGGATCACCGAAAAGATCTTTCTTTTACGAATCATATTCGTTGCGAAAATAATTTTTTTTTTTTTTTATCAAGGTACATATGAAGATGATGATTCGATACTCAAGTACGACGAAAGGATCAGCAATGACTCGTTCGCAATACACGGCCAATCTTTTTCACGATCCCTATCGATTTCTCATTACCAACGCGTATCTCAAGCGCGTACTTGTTTCACGATATTTTTCCGCGTTCGCGCGGCTCACCGCCTAGTCCTCGACTTCGAGGCGATTGGAAGCGAGTTTTGCGCAATTATTAGAACACCTCGCGGTCCGTAATAAACGGTGGGATATGCCCCGAAAGGTGTTAGTTCAAGATCATCCGGTGATACAAGATGGCTTGTGCTCTTCGCACATTATATTGCCTCTCTTTCTTCCCTCCCCCTCCCCCACCCCTTTTATCCGCGTTACACGAGAGGCAGAGATCAGACATCATCCAAACGTTTCGTCATCCTCCCGACCACGTCGCTTCTTCCAGTTACACCGGATTTATTCCAGAATCGATGAAACACCAGAAAAGACGGACCATGGCCACAAATTCAACACTCATTGTCGATACACCTATTATTGTTTTCGCGTTTAAATTTATTTGTTGATAATAAATACCTGAGTTGCCAATGAAGAATTTTCTTTCCCCTGGATTTTTCCATTTTTATTAATTTCAAAATGTCACAAAATGTCAGGAAAGACCTTTTGTCTTAATTAACAAACTCGATTTTGTATTGTAGGTTTGATTTTTCTTTTTATTTCTATAATTTTGAAAATTTGTTTGTATCGTATAATACGATTTTTTTTATTTTCGTCATTTTAACAAAATCTTGAAGAAAAATGAATTTAATTGACATTTCATCATTTGAGAAAATGATCAAAGGTGATTATTTCAACAAATATTACAAACAAATCTAATTAAACAAAAATGTTGATCATTCCAGCAAATATCCAGTCATATAAAACGTGTATTATGTATTATCCGATCCGAAATTTTTTAAATTAATTTTTGAAATTTTGTGTTACACAATTTTATATATTTTATTTTGATTTACAAAATATTTCGACAATAGAATAATTTTGTATTATATAATTCAATACGTTTCCGAATACTTAAAAAATCCAAAATATTAAAAATGTAGAAAATCAAGTTTAACATCGTAAATTAGAATTCAAAAAATCTATAAACAAATGATTTGTTTCTTTACTTGAAGATTTTATAACGGCACGATTAATTGAATAATAGAATATAAAATCTGGACTTCAGCTCCGAAGTTTAATCAAGCTAGCAACAAAATTGATCATGAATAAAAATTACATAACAAACTCATAAATTTCAACAAGTACTCGATTTAAATAAATTCAATTACGATTGGCCCAGTATTCAATAAACTCGTTTTACTCGCGCGCATTTCTCCCTGATCTTCTTCTTTTCTGTTTCTCTTCTTCATCTTCTTCTCTGACTTGTTCTTTATATAACTTAACACGATGGGACATTAGAGGCAGATTATTCCAAAGCCACCGGATCGTTCTGCTGCTCAAACGATCGAGTAACGATTTTGCCCTACTTCGGTGTACAGACGATCTGTCTTCGTCCCCCCACACAGTCTTATATATATACAAATGTATATAAATATATATGTTTGATATACGTAAAAACATACAGGGTGACCTAAAATCAAACAACAATATTCTAGGTTCTGACATGTGGTGTTGATACTCGTGATGATATGGAATAATCAAATACGATCTCATTGAAAAATTCTCTAATTTGAATGATTACTTAAAAAATTTTTTTGTTTGAAAAATCGAGAAAAATTTGGAAAATTTGAAAAACTATAATTCTCGATTAAATAATGATACGTGAATTATTTGATAATTTTTCAATAATTTATCTAGTAGTTACAAACGTATGAATTTTATGTTAATGACTGCAAAAATAATGGAAAAGAATGAATCGATGAAAATTCTGATAATATTGTAAAATAAAAATTTCCAATCGAGACATTGATTTGGCTAATTTTTAATTAAACAAACTGACAATTTTTTGTCATTTTTAAAAATAAATTCAGTGTTTAAATTGACAATTTTTTGTTATTTTAGAATTGAAAACAAAAAACATTGTTTCAAAATAAAATAAAAAATCATTATAAAATCTAAGGAAAATAGATATTAAAATCAAAATTGTATACAGAATTTGTTGAATATATATTTTTTCGATTTGTTTATTCCAATCGTACAGGAAATACCCCCTTCTTATTCCAAGTCCATCCCTTAATGAAAAATTAATTTTAACGATTAAATGAATTATTCAGAAATCATTGGGGAACCCAAAATATACTGAGTTTTCGGGTAATTATTAATAATAATAAGATTCCGGAAACGAGTCAATTAAATTAAAAAATTGACAAATATATTTATTGGGCAGTTAGATAAGATGTACAGTCGATGATAAAACCTCGAGTTAAGCACACGACGTATTTCACTTTGATGATTATTCGATGATTATTGAAAGTGATAATAAATCGTTTCTAATTGATAATTTATTGTTAAATTATTTATTTAATTTTAAGGAGTTTAGAAAAAATCGAATTTCTCGAAAATGGTGACATTTTTATTGACATCGTACTCGATTATTCAGGATCATCGCAGGCTTGTCGGAAGCTGGAATATTGGAATAATGGTGATATTCTGGGACACCCTGTATCCATACATATCATACACAGATATGGGCAAATCGCGACGAGACCGCGTCATCGAAACGTACGTCCATGAAATTCCTCGGCCAGCAGAATCTTCCACGTAGTATTCACGCGATTTGATGAATTACCGTAATTTCTCTCTCATTCCACTTTTCTTATCGTCATCCCGATGTATTCCCATCGAACAGCGAGATTATTGAAATAATCGCGATCTCAGTTCTTAACGAGGACCAGCAAGGTCGAAGGACCGTTTTACTTCATTCAAAACTGTAACCTGATGTAGATAAGAGTGCGAACCAACAAAAGAGATAATCCTGTAGCTGATTAATTAACGAATACAAAAATAATAAATATATTTTTTAAATAGTGAATAAATAAATATGAAAAAATTAAGTAAAACAACAACAAAGTAATCAAATAAAATAAAACGTTTCAAAAATGAAACGATACGTCGAACGAAAAAACAAAATGACAATAAGTAAATAAAATTTGAAAAAATTAAATACGATTTGAGAACCTAAATAAAAATGTAAAAAAAAATAATACGAAATATCAAAACCAAACCCATAAGGTGAAAAATTAAAAGAGAATGGGCAAGAATAAAATCAAATGTGAAAAAATTACATAAAAATAAAAAAAAAAACAGTAAAATTTAATAAAACATTTAAAAAAATCAAATAAAATTTCAAAAAAATCAATTAAAACATGACAAAATCCAACGAAACGTGAAAAATTAAAATACAAAAAAATGACGAAATATTTTTTTTCCATTGCCTCGCGGTAGGAATGAACGTAATAAAAAGTAACGTAAAGCAATTGGGTACACACATACACACACGGGCGCGCGGACGCGTGATGCACTGGCAATGTTGAACCGGTGAGAGACATAATGTAGGAGGTAATTACGACACGTCTGAAAACGACCTTGCGATCACGTATACCTTGTAAGGAGAGTCTTGGCAAACGCGGTAATAATCTCGTTGTAGTCGACGCTGGATGAAGGCTTTAATCGATAAAGAGCGTGATTATTTTCCATCTCGTTTTGCACCTCTCGTAATAATATCGGTAAAATTTCACAAACGCGTGTTCGTTTTCTTTTTCTGTTTTTCTTCTTTTTTTTTCGTCTTCGCGAAACATCCATCCGACGATATGTCCATTTGCAATTGCACCAGGGCATCACATTTCTAAACATACTCCTATGCACGTATTTATGAATTCTTGCCAAATGTAAACAACAACAATAATAATAATAATATATTTTTAAAAACGGTTTTTAATACATTTTTAGTATGTGTTCTTTCCGTTGCATCCGCAATCTTGAAGCGATGTAAAAATTGTACCACGTGACGTATGAGTCCGATAGAGATATTGGATGTTTTCAAACCGCAATTTTAATTGTTTAATAAAAGGACGAACGTTTTAATAAAAGGATGAACAATATCATTTGATAAAAGGACGAACCATTTTTTAATCGTAAAATAAAAGCATTGAAAATTCAAACGACGACGAGAAAACTGATTTCGAAATTTTGTGAGGTTATGTCGATCTTCTATATGACCTTAAACCCCTGGAAAAACAAATTTACCACGTGAATTTTAGATGTGAGAGCGATTGATGAAATTGATTAACCGACGTTCGAAGTTTCTCGAAGATGAAGCTCTTTCAGCGTTAAATGATACAACCGACCTCTTCGTCCATCAATTCTACAGAGCTTGATTCTCGGTTTTACGAACAAAAAGGAAATGTCTGTGAGAAAATTGGGTTCGAAGATTTGTGAGGTTATACGGATATTCTACACCCAGTGCTAAACGAGAATATTTAACTACCCTAATAATTACGCATGTTCGAAGATAAAATTATTTTTAAAAACAAACCCAATAAATGTATTTACATCAGAGTTGAATATTTGTGTTGAATTTTTATATATTTGCGTTAACTACTTTTGCTGAAAAATGAAATGAACTTCTCTATAAATTAATCAAATTAACGAAAATTAATCGAAACAACGTTTATTGTCTTAAAATTAATAAAATCAGTTATTTTTGTATACATAAATAAAATGAATCAATTTTTATACATAAAAAAAGTTAATTTATTTTTTATAAATGACCCAAATAAATGTATTAATTTTCGTTATATTTCTTTTTCCATTTATTTATAACCCAAACATGAATAAACTATTGGCTATTCTCGTTTGGTAAAATTGAATAAATAAGTGAATGAATTTCTGATAAGATCACATTATTTTTTACAATATCATAAATTCATTATTTTATAAAACAGTATATTATAATATGCGTGTTCTAATATGCAAAGTGACTATCCAAGATAGAAAAAAGAAAGGAAAAAAAATAAACTAGCGCTAAAACACTCGCGGTTCTTTGTGTGTCAAAGTCAGCAACCCCCTTAATATTCGATCGAAGCGATAGTTAGGTCTGGTCGATCAACTGTACTCGGACTCGATATTCTCGTCGAGATGCATTGGGAAACGAAGAAAGAAAAAAAAATGAACGGACACAAAGTGCCAGGTGTACAGTTACATTATTATATTAATATAATGTTATTATGATTGTTATTATTATTATATGTACATGGATTATTCGTACGTGTATCTATTTTGTACATACGAAGGAGGACGATCCCCGCAGTGAGAGGATCGTCGTCCTTGGGTCAATCCCGTCCCGAGAAATCTCGAGTTGATGCCACGGTGACGAGCATAGACACCAGGGTGAACACATGCATTTCGAACAATCTCCGTCCACGCTCATTCTCGAGCTCGAATCGTCTCCCGAGATTTCAGGCGTGGTAGAAACTAAAATTGTTAATAATCGATTTTTTTAATTTCATTTTTCTCAACCGAATCGACAATTTTGGAGATTTTACAAAAAAACTTTCAATTTAATGAAAAAAGAAGAAATTGAAATACAAATTTCAATTTTTCTACTTTATTCGATACTTAAAATTATCGAACTATTGGAGGGATGTGTGTATTTTTTTTTTTATCGAAGAATAAATTTTTTAAACATTTCAATATCAATAGTCGAGTATACTTATATTTTTATACATTAGTCAAAAATATAATATTGCACAATTGCGGATGAAAAATGGAACGTTAGTTTAAATATAATTCTTTTTTAAATATTTATTCTGTTAATGACAATGAAATTAATTTGATTTGGTAAAATATTTCGTGTTGGATGAAATTCATAAAAAATATAGTTCAGTTAACCTGCAACGAAGTGAATATAATAATATAATTAATAAAATCAAGTTTTTGTAATCGATTGAAATTTTTTATTATTTTACAATACTAATTCAATCAATATAACGATTAATGAAATAATTATTAATGAAACAATCATTTTTATATATTTCAATGTAAATAAACAATTTAACAATCAATCAATTATTATCAGTAATCCATAATTTAAGATACATATCAAATATCTCGAGATATGAAAATAAAATGTTAAAAATACAAAATCTTATCGTATCACTTATTGTCACAATTAATCGATCGTTAAAATGCTTATCGATAATTACGAGCAATCGATAATTGTCCGTAAAAGAAAACCTGTATGAAACGTTTCAAGAAACGAAAAAAAAAAGAAGAAATTTTACCCTCGTCGAGTTGCACACCCGGGGAGGATAAGTTCAATATTCCTTTCGTGCGAGTGCACGAATAAAATGGTGGGTTAGCGAGACGGTGAGGAAAAAGTGGCGTGGACAAAACTGGACCCGTAACGATCAAAACTGATATCCCGGGGATAAATGTATTCGAGAAAAAAGGCGAAAAATTTATGGAAAATAAGGGAACGACAACAAAAAAAAACGAGAGGGAGAGAAAGAGAGAGAAACAAACGAACAAACAAATAGCAAGTATGAAATTTGATATCAGACGATCTACGTGAGAGGAATTAAGTTATGAATTACGACTCACAATAAATGTTTAAATTATTCGTGCCTCGGGAATGGGAAGTAGCGAAGAGATAGAAAGAGAGAGAGAGAGAGAGAGAGAGAGAGAAAGAGAGGATCGGAGAAGAGGTGAACTCAGCAGGGTCAGAGGTGAAAAATTTTCTCTGGTTGGTTTTGCGCGAACTCCTGCCAGTCGATTAAAAGAGGCTTTAATCATCTCGCCCGCGAATGGTAAGCTCAGTGTATATAGCAAACGTGACGCGATGGTGGAAGAAGAGCCAGCCCGCGAATATATGCGTCTGTGAACACGTATATCGGGCATCTCGATTAAAATTCAGTTTGAACTAAATTGAACCGTCAATAACGGTTTTTCAAAATTCAAAAGTCACCGGAAACTCGTCATCCGAGCTGATCTGCCGTTTCTTTCGATAAAGGTTGATCCTCCATAAAAAAAAAAAAATATTTTGGAAAAGTACCGTTTATCGGACATACAGCAACGTTCCGATAAATATTCGGAGCGGTGACCGCTCAGTCGTGCACTGTGCGGAAACCTGATTATTTCGATACCTCCGTGGTTTGGATTCTTCGATGAAACGTTAGTGACACACAAGGAAATCAGAAATAAAAAAAGAGATAACGGAACGTTATCTTAGTTTTGAAATTCAAACCGATGAAACGTTAAAAACCGACAAAGTTATACGTTGGATTTCAGGAAGCAAGGAATAAGAGTGCGGGTGAGCAGAAAGCGAGAACGTACTCCAAGAATGAAGTGAAAACGTAATGAAAAATGTATTAAATATATATATATATATATATATATATATATGTGTGTGTAAATGCATACCATCTGCAAAGCTTTATCATCCAGCAATCTGAAAATCTAGCCCAAAATCCTTAAACAGCAGAGAAAGTTGCAAACTCTGATGAAAAACTCGAAATTGGGCTGGTGAGCTGGCCGCGCGGGTTTCGCGACCCGCGTAGTTCAGTGACGCCTCCGCCTGGCGGCGCGTGCACGCGCATGCGCGTTTCCTATCTCGTGGGGAGCGCGGGAAGTTCGAACGAGCGGAATAATCGGCACACGCTTCGAGTCCTCGCTTCCTCCGATCCTAAATCCATGCTCGGTTAGTCGGGGATAAAATACGGCCAGTGGAAAATGGCGAACGAGCGTACGGTGCTCCCCCGATTATGCGCAATCGCTACGGTGGCCACCCACGGCGTGGACGCGAGCATCGGGTCCTCGGGTAGCCTTTATTTCTCGAGAAAATATTATCATAACACCTGTCGTCTCTACACTGGTGTTGGTACCTACCGGTTTGCGCGTGCTGTATTCTCTCGTCTTTGATTTTTTTGTTTCTTTTCTTTCGTTTTTTTTCTTCTTTTTTTTCTTTTCTTTTTCTTTTATTCTCATCTCCCTTCCTTCTCTCTCTCTCTTCTTACTCCTTGTTCTCCTCTCCATCGTATCTATATTCCATTGCTATCTTCTCTCGTGAACCGCACAAGCGGGCTACGTAAACGCTCACCATGGACCACACTCTTACACGTGTGGCGACCCCACTGTCCGAACTCTCGAATAATATTTTCCTCGTGACTGTAAGATCGCATTCGAGGACAACACACTAAATGTAAGATATGCACCGAGTGCATCCAACCCGAGTGCTACTATACTTATGAAGGAGGGAATCGATTTTGATGTCCCGCCGTTTACAAGAGACCAAACATACGAGTATCTACAGCTTTGGACAAAAGTACTTGACACCTTGTAACGTCTTATCAAATTTCATTATTTTTCCTTATTAGACTTTAAATTGCCATTAAACAAATGGAGTTTTAAAACGTTTAACGATTTGTTCGGACACTTGGGTATTTCGTATACGATGTAAAACGATTTTGGTTAGGAACCCTCTAGAAAGAGGGACAAACATATTGGACAAAAATTAATATTTTTTTGTTATTTTAGAATTCGTAGTTTGGTATTAATGAAATTGGGTCAGGTTACGAATTTCCACTTTTCGAACTGAAATATTTTATCGAACTTGTTGTAAATGGCGTAATATTCTTTGGGCCGAAAAAAACTGCCGTTTACCTAGCATTGGGGTAAATTGAATTTTGAATTTTGAATTATAAATTTTGAAGTTTGAATTTTTTCAACATTTTAAGGGAATTAAATGAAGTTGACAGGAAATGTGGTAGCGTTATATTTGACCTTGCCATTTTAGAGTAGTTCAAAACTATTGTCGTACCTTTTCAACCTAATTTTTAAAATGCCGATATTTTATTAAGGTGTAGAATACTTTTGAACAAAGCTGTAGTTTATACTCCGTAGTTGATATGCCTGTAACATAAGATAACACCGGAAGGAGCAGCCACCTTATTTTCCTATATCGTCCACGCTACTCGACTACCGATCTCTCGGCTTTGACACTTTTCAACTCGAGAAATAAAAATATGGGCACGAGCGCGAGGACCTTCGATGTTTGTCATGTCACGAGTTATCTCACCGTCTCACTAACCACTTCACATTTTTAATACGCCCGTGAGAGGGATTTAATTCTTTTTTTTTTAGTTACTTTTTTTTAAACGAACTATATCGAGGATGAGAAAATTATTTCATTATTAAATGGTAAATAAAATGAATATTTTTTGAATTTCGTATCATCAAGAACATTCCTTCGTAATTAAAATGTAAATAAAATGAAACTTTTTTGAAAATTGTTTCATAATTAGCAAATTCTAATTACGAAAAGTCTAGAAAATTCTTTCGTAATTAAAACTTGAATACAAGGAAACTTTTTTGAAAATTGTATCGTCAAGAAATCTGTTTCGTAATTAAAAAAGCTCAATAGCAGTCAAACTTTATCAACAAAACTTTATGTCCAAAAATCCATGGCCTCAGTGGCTATAATTTTTCCACATTGGAATACATTTTTCCCCTCGTTTTTCTCGCTTCGTGTATCATCGATCGCAGATCTCGTTTTATCCCTCGTTCGGAATAATGGCTCGAAAAATGTTCTACAATAAATACTTGCCGAGTACAAGAATGGATAGAGAGAGAAACAGAGAGAGAGAGAGAGAGAGAGAGAGAGAGAAAGAAAGAAAGGAACAGAAAACGAGAAATAAAGAGGAAAAGAGAGAGAGAGAGAGAGAGAGACCTAAGAGTATGAAAAGTCCCACTGTAGCCAACGTCTAACTGGACAATTACGAAAATAAAAGATTCCGAAGCATTGTGTTATTCATAGGTCCTCGTGCTGCTGGTACCCGAGCAGTAGCTCAAAGAAAAAGGCTCTCCGGCAGTCCTGTACCTTCAGTAAAGATAGAAAGGGAGGAGTCGTCAGTGAGACTCATACGTTTCTCCTTTGGATAGTGAGAATGAGCAAGAAAAGAAAGACAGAAAGAAAAAAAGAGAAAGAGAGAGAGGAGACCCAGGAGTCCGCACGGTCCCAGACGCGTGTGCAGCACAGGTCAGGACCAAGATCACGACAAAGGAGAAGCAACTGGAGATTTGTCCGGGCGATCACCTCACACAAACGCGAAATTTATCTGCGTAGATCTTGTCCTTCGAAGCTGCCAGTCTTCCAATTCTCCATCGATCCTTTAAGGATATCCACTCTGGAACTTACTTCATCAAGCTACTGTCACAAAAAAAAAAGATCATTCCGATGAAGAAGCTTGTACGTGACCCCGGAAGCCATCTTTTTTCCAATGTTGCCAACGCCGTACAATTGTACGAGATCTGATACGTTTACGAACTATTTGGAACGGCAGTATTCCTTTCTACGTTTCATTACGTTTCCAAGCATTCAAATATTCGAATAATGAAAAAAACTGAAACAGGATAATTCGAGGAAAAAGTGGTCGTAGTTTTCTCTGGGACGTCCTATCAGGAAGTTCATCGAAAGAAAAAAAAATTATATGTTTGTTCAATCGTATGTTTATTGTTAATCAAATTCAACACGAAATAATCCCCAAAAATAAGCCGAAAAAAGTGTCTACAGGTATCAACGTTTTAATAATTAATCAATCGTAATTTTTTTCTAATTAGCTGGAAAAGAGAAGTTAAGTTACTCATATTCTTAGGGATGTTTCGTTGCAAATTTCGAAATAATGTCGACATGGAAATAAATCCTGATGGCCATTTGTCCTCGAATTAGCCTATTTATTAATTATTTATTAGTCTATTATTATTAGCTTATTACTTATAATAGGATAATAATATAAATTAGGCGTATTATAATTAATAGCTTATTTATTATAGCTTATTATTTATTAGCCTATTTATTTAAAAAATCTGTGAATAAATAGGCTGTATTGTGAATAAAAACCGTGGCTCTTTGATAACGCGAAAAACCCACGAAAAAACGTTACCTCTTTTCCCCAAACGATAGATCACGCTGGAAAGACTGTTCTTTGCGCCCTTTTCGTTCCAAGGACGTTAAAATACATTATCGGTGAGAAGCTTTGAAAAAACGAGCCGACGACATTGTCAATAGCGGTGGTTCGGGAAAATTGATGTTTTGGTTTTTCAGAATGGCTCGTTCAGACCTCGAGTGGTACAGGCACCCAAAACATCACGTCGTTTCTTCACTCGCCACTTCGTTTATCGTGAGGCCTCGCGAGAAACGACTTTTGAAATCGAACGGGATCGGGGTCGATAAATTATCGACTGGCACCGTGAATTTTGACGCCCCAAAAGAAATTCCAACCTAGAAAATCAGTTTCCTCTCTTTCTTTGGGATCAGCCGTTTCTACCGGGAATAAATTTTTCATCCTTGCGTTCTCCCACATCGCTGGAAATCTTTTCAATGCTTGGAATCCTTTGGAATAGCTGTAGTGTTGGATAGTTTATTGTTGTAGCTGGCATGCTCTGCGGTATGGGACGCCTACGCGTTTGCCTTCTTTCCACCATTCTGTACGATTGCGTTGATCCAGTCCAACCGTCCTACGACTAACAAGACACCTGCCAGTGTCCACCACTCGTAAAGGATCGACACACTGGACCCACACATACCACTTCAGCAATCTTCCCTAATACGGATTTTGTTGTACTTGAGAAATCTTTCGACCTACTCTAATTCCAATCCTGTTTGAATGATTTTTTTATGTTTTTCACTGTGTTACATTCTTCATCAGGTTTTCAGTCACTTTTTTTAGAATAACGATATCCGTGAGAATATTCGATTTAATCTTTAATCTGAAACTTTGATTCCCTCACATTTAGCCTGAAAAATGTCGCAGGCCTGAAACAACATAGTATTCCAAATGACTTCTATTACCATAATCCACACTTTCGAAGTCTATGCAACAATCGACTGACTGCTGGTTGATGCTTGACCTGGTGATACGGCCAATACTTGGAGTGGTGACCGTTCCAAGCGTCAAATTATCGTCAGAGTCCAAACTACGAAAACTCAACCATCAATATTGGCTTTTACTGTTTTCATTTACATTTTTACAATTCCAATAGTCCATCTTTTCTACTATCCTAAGTTGAATTTCGTAAATAATCTTTTACGAAGATTTAAATATAAAATTTTGTAATCGTTGGTGCATAAAAATATTAAAAGATCTGTACTTTTTTTTGCAGAAATAATTATGTTGCAGGAAAATTTTCAGTACGCGTTGTAAACTAAATATTGCACTCATTACATGTATATATATATATAATAAAACAAAGTATATAAATAGCGCGTGCTATTGAATAAACATAAAAAAGCTTTCGAATAAATAAATATAAAATAAATATATAAATAATTATATATCGATGATACATAATTATTTATATATTTTAGTATATAATTACGTCTCCTCAATTCCTTAGAAACCATAATTATATAATATGTAATAAATATCGAATAAATAAATATAAGCTTCCGAATAAATATTAAAAATAATATTTTTAAAAAATAAATAAATATCTGTAGAGAGGGAAAAAGAGAGAAAGAGAAGATACGGATTACACCCGATTGTGACGGGAGGGTTATGATTAATCGGGACGATGATCGTTGAACCTGGCTCATATTCAGAGTATCGCGTTCCCTCAATGCTTCCAATCAGGCAGACGAGTTGAAATCGTTCTCGGTGCTCGGTAACCACAAATTTCGTAGTGTTAGAAATCGAATTTTTCTCGCCCCCCTGCCCCTCTGCGCCTCTCCTCGCGGCTCCTCGTCAACGAGCGAACGCGTTGTATTATGGCCCATTATTCATCGTGAAAGAAGACGAGCCCGTCGAACAATGTCAATCATTCTGCCTCCCGAATCCCCCGCCCGCGAGAAATGTCCATTAAAATATCTTACAATCGTAAATCTTCGCTCGAAACAATAATTACGCATGCCAGAGCGAGAATAAGAGAGAGAAAGAGGGAAAGATAGAAAAAAACGAAAGAGGGGAGGGGAAGAGGGGGAGGAGTGAGAGAGATTGTGATGATGATGATGATGATGATGATGATGATGGTATGTTTTATTATGCCCTAGTTTCACTTTCGGATATATGTCACAGTTAATAAATAATAAAAGTATGCCAAATAATGATATAATAATAAATTAGCCCTTGTAACAAATAAAATAACAAATAAAATAAAATAAAATAACGAAACAACAAAAATACACTAAAAAATAACTACGAATAGCAATATCGATGCCTTAATTCGATACTTTGAGGACTTTATTTTGTTTCTATTGAAGATCCAAGAGCTCGACACAACGATAACACAAAATTATTCAAAACAATACAAAAGTATAGCAAAATTTATCAAATTAACGAAATTAGCAAAGATATAAGAAATTATACAAAATGAACTTCAAAATAATACTTAACGTTAGGATAATTAAAATAAAAGTGAACAAACGAAAGAAAAATGGTGTTTCAACTGATACAGAGAACGAAAGACACAGAAACAGAAAAGATGAGCTCGCGATCTACTCGAGAATGATATTTACAATAAAAATGAAAAAAAAAAAGAAAAAAACATTTCGAGGCTCCTAGAAAAAAAATAAAAAAGTGAATTTCCATCGAGATTCCTGAGGGATGACGGAACGGTGTATCATTATTTATAAAAAAAAAAAAAAGAAAGAAGTGACGGTGTTGCCGTCGAACGTAACGTCAATGAGATCACTCCATTATGCTTGCACCGAATCATTTATCGTCTCTCACCCCCGCCCTCTCGAATGAAGTTTCGTTCGTCAAATATCATAAATCTCACCGCGTATATATCGTTTCGGCTTGAATGGAGTGGCAGGAGGAGGAAAAAAAAATGACGTACGGCGAATACGAACATTCGTCGAAAAGGGGGAATAATGGACGCGAAAAGAACCTGGAGCGAAGTTGCAACAGTGTACACTTGCATTGTACTATTATTGACTTTGGTTAATTTTTTTTCTCGTTTTTTTTTCACTCATGGAAGATGCACTGATTACCTGTTTTTTTTTTTCAATAAGATCAAGGATTTTTAAATATTACTAAATGGATAAAAATATATCATCGAAATATACGATAATTTGATACACGATGATTCATTAATTATTTTCAAATTTATCAGTATATAATTTGGTAATCATGAAAATACGATTTTAACACGGTTTTTTTAATAGGAAAACATCTATTAAACAACAATTGTTTGAAAACTTAACATAAATTGAATTTTCTGTTAATTATAAATAATGATCAAATTAGTCGAACGTATTAATTACATTTATGAATTGAAGATTGTGTTTTTGTCGGACTGTTTGAACAGACGTCACTGACAAATCCTTAGTCAACAATTTTTATATATTTCAGTTTTAAATCCAACAATAGAATTATATTAATATCGTATATAATACATCATTTTATTAGTAATATTTTATTATCATAAAATTACTATAGTTATTTGATAATAATAATAATTATAATGATTCAAAATAAAAAAGCGTTTAAGTGATAATCCGGTTATTATAACAATGATAATATTAATAACGATATATTGCTACTGTAGTATATAATAAGATATAATATAATATATAAACGTCAGTTAATATATAATATACAATATATAATATTGTATATTATTAAATAACATATTAATAATATATTATATAATAATATACAATATAATATTAATACCAGGATCGAATGATTCTGATGTTAATATATTATATTGTACATTATTATATAATATATTAATATATATTGATATATCAATATATTAATATTCATATACGAAATATATAAATATTAAAACGAAAATCGTCTTTGCAAATATCTACGAAAAATTTTCCCCACAAGCATTCTTTGATCGGTATAAAATGTTGAATATTCATTTTTGACGACCCGGAATAACTGTGTATTTTTAATGACAGCCTACATTTTTTAATAAAATTTGCAACTCAGCTTTCGAATGAATAAAGGAAAAAAGTCGTTTGATTTTTCGTTCACCGATAGGTACTCGCTGTCCCAACACGCAGCCTCCACTTTTATTCCCCGCTCGATTCCGAGCTAGTCTCCCATATTCAATTATCTGAGATCGGAGCCATTAAGCGATCAGTCGGCGCAAATCGATCGGGATGGGAGATTCCTCATCGAGAAGTGTACGTCCTCCGTCTCTATCGTCCGGGTAAGGCCATCACTCGCAACCGTACAACCTCTGTGAATAATCCTGGCGTCGATTGATGATCCCATTAGTGCTCGGGGAAGACTCGACGTGTTGTTTATCAACGCAAAAACGAGATACGGTTGGGAATTAGCACGGGCCCCGATACAGACCCCCAAGAACGTCGTAATAAAATCTGGACCGTCCCGAATTCCCTATTTATTATTATTATCATTTCTCAAAAGAATAACACGATAATCGATTGTTTGTACTTCTCGTAAATAACAATCAATTTTTCAACCGTGCGAAAGAATGAAAAATACGAAAGTACGCGTGTCTTCGTTCTGAAGATTCAAAGGCTGAAAGGAACAAAAAAAAAAAGAAAAGACCGCTGACTCTCGAACTCGTCGTGAAGCAACATTCGGGAGAAAATCAGATCTGATTTATTCGCATTGATGGGCGCTCGAAAGTTTCATCGGTGATCGGTAGGTTATCGAGATTGTCAACAAAACTTTCAACACAAAACTTTAGACGTCCATCATCGTAAGTTTCATTTTAAAAATTAATTCAAATTTTTTAAAAAATCATTATTATCATTTAATAATATATTATTCGTAATCTTCGTAATATATTATTAAATATATTTTAATATATAATTCTTAATATTTTAACATAATATGATATATTAAAAACATTATTATTATTAATAATAATATAATATAATACGACACGATACAATAGAAATAATAATAATACTAATAATAATAATACACATTTCGAAAAACATAATCCTTATCATAATTTATTACGACATTCTTAAATACATCAAAGTTATACTTATAAAATAATACAATAAATTCTAAGTATATCATCACCAATAATAATATTAATATAACACGATATAACATTATTCAATTCATCAACTTTATGATTTTTTTCAATCTTTATTTTCCCTAATTTTACCATTACAATGATTGCACTATTGTATACAATTATACTAATTATTATTATTACCATTATTGTTATAGTAATTATACACGATGTAACATTAATAAAGCATAAAATCGTATTATTTTCTAGTTTACTTATATTCTTTTCCATGTTTGTTTTTATTACGTTTACAATAACAATGATGGTAGTGTCGATCGTTATCGAGGTCATCCAGGCGTTGAGAAATCCAGAGGTTAGAGAGTCCGATGAAACTTACGTGCAAAGTGAAGACACGAACGGATGTGTGACGTTTGCATCCCCCCCCCCCCCCCCTCCCCAGCCGACCTCTAATCCGTTCTTCGTTCCGGAGCCGCAGGATTGACACCCGTGCTCACCAAATCGAGAGATCCCATTACATAAATATATATATGTATGTATATATATAATATGTTGGGTCTGTTCTCTCGGGCTGTTGTATTCCCCCCCCCCCTCCTTTCCCCTCGCAGCTGGTAAATCGTACGGAAGAGATCTATCTCGAAGACGCATCTCTTGCTTGACCGACACGACAAATTACGCGGGAATCCATCGTGACGCGTGGGGAATACGACGCCTGGCTTTTTATTTTTAATTTTATTTTATTTCGTATTTTTTTGTTTTTTGTTTTTTTTTTTTTTTTTTTTTTTTTTTTTTTTTT
>JAPYZI010002560.1:0-13267 GCA_030523105.1 Ophioninae sp. A BG-2022a | reverse complement strand
TCATTTCTCCATTCCGTTCTTTATTTTTCGCTGGACAATAATTCTGTGCGCGTGTTTACGCACGTTTTAAAAATGTATTCGCCGTAAAAGTTTGTTTATAGGCTGTGTGTATTAAAAATGATAAGGAAAAAAAAAATTATTTAATTGTATAGGTAACTGTCGAAATGGATTGATTCAGCTCTGCATTTTTTTTTGTATATACTTCAGCTTGGTCGTAATAGTTTTGACTTTCGGAAGGATTTCACGAATATTATATTTTTTATGTAGTTTATATAATGTTTTGGTTTGTTTGGGTTAGGGAATAGCGTAGTATTAGAATAGTAATTTTGACGGGATTTGATATTGGAATAGTATTTTTGATTCTTGAAAGGATTTCGTAAATATAATATTTTTTATGTAATTAAAAAATATTAAATAGTTTTTTTTATTGTAAGATTATATTTTGTTTTATCGATAATAATCGTATCAATAATAATGATAATAGGCTTCTATGTGATTTAAATGTGCTTGTATAACTTATACACGTTCATATATGTTTGGTGTGAAAATTCCCACGTAAAGGAAGGTTGATGCCTAAACGACTCTCGCATCTGTCACCTGTCTTCTCCGTGATTTCGTTTATATACGCGCAGCGTGAGCGATACATCGCGATGAGGAAGCTCGCACGATTAACGCACACGTACACGTATTCTCACACAAAGGCTTAAACATCGTTACGTCACGCGCAACTTTTTCCTTTCCTTTTTTATAATCATAAAGTCTTGGATCGAAATCGATTACGAGAGCGATAAAGAGAAAGATAGAGAGAGAGAGAGAGAGAGAGAGAGGTCAACATTTTAATTGCGATGTTTCAAAACATTGCGATCCGTCATTTTGGCTCCGTTCGGCGTTCCGCGCATGCGCAGCGGACGCCATTCCACCATTTTGACGTTATCCGTCGTTCCGCGCATGCGCAGCAGCCGGCATTCCACCATTTTGACGTTACCACGCCATTCCACCATTTTGACGTTATCCGTCGTTCCGCGCATGCGCAGCAGCCGGCATTCCACCATTTTGACGTTACCCGTCGTTCCGCGCATGCGCAGTAGACGGCATTCCAACATTTTGACGTTATCTGACGTTCCGCGCATGCGCACCGCGCATGCGCACATCACGAAATGGCCGCCGCGTTACCACGTGACCACGCTGATTCTCAGGTCCCGACGAAGAAGGACCACAACGCTAAAAAGAAATCCCGGATCGATCACGTTACGCGTAACCGTGTAAACACGGAAGCGGCGACAATGGGAATCTTCTTGTCTCCCGAGAGAAAGGTACGAGACGAAGATAGAGATATTGGGGGGCGGGAGGGGCGAGGAATGGAGTAGGATAAAAAAAGGGTCCTTTAATCCGACGGGAGACATAAATTCGGGGCAACGAGTCAGTTTGGCTACCGTCACGAAATCCTGGCGTAGCTAAAGGGGTTATTCTCCACCAGGTGTCTATCGCCAACTGCGCCGGTGACAATATGAACTTCCCTGTCTTCCACCCTCCCCGTAATTTTTGCTGTCTAACTTTCGCGAGCTATGCCGACCAGAAAATCATCTGCGAACCTTTATTTTTCTTTCTTTTATGGAGAATTTAATTTTTAATATTTATTTACATTTTAATGAATAATTAAGGATGAGAATGTTAAATTGTTTAAATTAAATACACTAATCTTCATGATGTAAGAATATTTTGTTAATTAATATTATTGCTGAAGAAAATATGGATAACTGGATTAATGGATTTACTAAAAATTGTAAAAAAGAATTTTTTTTTCGTTTTTTTAATTAAAGTTTTCGCATATTTTATTTCGTAAAAATATATCACTGGTAACTTTGCGATTATTAAATTAATTGTACAGACCTCTCCGACCACTCAAATTAAAGAGGAAAAATCAAGCTATAATAATTTTCAAACAAAATTATCACAAAAAAAATTTTTATGCCCGTGAACCTTTCGAAAAACGAACCGATAAATGATTTTTTCTCCCACGGTTTTTAAAAATGTTTACTTCAAACGAGTCAACGATAAAAATATTTGACCTTGAAATTTCAAATTTAGAAACACGAAGCTTCGATTGACATTTTTTCTTTTTGATTCACGATGATTTTTCTCAACGTGCTGGCGTTTTCAAAAATCGACGAAAATTAAAAATTTTTTAAATATCTGTTATGTTGTTCTACTTATTTTATAATTGTAAAATACAATAAATTAAATTATTAAAGATTATATTCAATTAAATTATTAAAAATTATATTACATTAAATTGTAAAAAATTAAATTAAATTATGAAAAATTTAATTAAAATAAATTATATATATGCATATAGACATGTGAAATTTCGTTACGATCGGTATCCTTCTCGCTTTCATTTATCTGTTTTTCGAGGGTGAAAAATACCCCGAGTGAGATTAGTCACGCCGCTTTGGCGGAAACTCGAGGGTCGTCCTAGTGTCCCGTTTGCCCTAGCTTCCGGCCATTAGCGAGAGTAATCCCCGAATCACGAGAGATCAAATACACGCAACCGAACACCTCCCTATTATCCTACGAGAAACGTTTTCGTTCTTTTTCTTTCTTCTTTTCTCTACATCTCGTGGCCTGTATACATACGTGCGCATGTATGTGTGTCCGGCCGCGTTAAACGCGACTAAATAGAGAGGTATCACCCGGGCCGAGAAGACAGCTGTATTCCAACGGTTTATTCCCACACGAAAAGTCACCGAGCTTTTCGATTCGTAAACACAGTTTTTTTTCGATGTCCGTACTATTCGATACGTTTTTTTTTTTTCTCGAATGAAACAACTTATTTCACCGAGCAAAATTAAACTTCGTAATAAGCATTATTATTAAGTAATATTAATACGCATTATCAAATAATAATATAAAAGTAGAATTTAATATACATTTTTAATAATAAAAATTTATAAGTTTCTACTGAATATTATTATTATTATTATTATTTGTGTGCTAATAATAATAATAATCACAATAATACAAAAAAATATAATTTCAGTATTTATAATAATTTATAACAATAATGCTAATAATATATTATTACATATTAATTACATTTGATGGGTATAAATGAATAGTTGTAAATGAATTATTATCAATAACATATCAAACGAATAATTCTTTTTTTTAACGATATAATTGATCATTCGATAGAAATATTAATGCGTTCGTTGCCTTGTAGAAAATCTTTGATTTATATATATATCCGTTCGACATTGAATCAACGTTTCGAGATTTCGTTCCATAGAATTCTACATAAATATATATATTTTTGTTTTTTTTTTTGTTGGCAGATGGAATAATTATTCCATCCGCCGTACATACATGATAAAATATGAATTACGACTACGTTTAATCCAATACGAAATCGTTGAAAACAAGAGAAAAAAATTTTTAAAAAACAAATAATTTCTCCGATACTGGGAATCATAGATAATAAATCAATACCTGTCCGCGCACGCATACGCACTGCCTAATAATAAGTATTATTATTAATACATATCCGAAAAGTAATATTTACTTACGCGGTCTATAAAATTAAACGCCCGATGAAAATCACCTAAAAATAGAATGAAATACTCGAGACAGCAAATCGACAAATCGTATTAGCATAACATTGCGATAAACCATTAAAAATATTTTATCGGTTACGCACGCGCGGTATTTCCCCATATTATCTATCCACCGGTTTTAATTTATAGACAGGTGTCGATCGTTCGCCTCCTCGTTCGATTGCAACGTAAATTCGAGAATTTTCTCGAAAAACAAAATTACATAAATTATCCATAGATATACGTTTATACGTATATACACACGTAATCATGTATATACATATAACGTACACAGACGTAACGTTCGAACTGGCCAACGCGAAAGGATTTGCCCCTAGATGATCCTTGCGCTCAATGTTGGCCAGCCCCCCTCCCCCTCCCCTCCCCGAAACTCCTCACAGACACGTTGGTAGGTGAATTTCCGAGATTCCTGCGGAATCTTGAGTGCTCATTTTTATGGTGAAGTTCTGAAGTAAACAAAAAAGAAAAAGAGAACCAAAAAAAAAAAAAACAAAAACTAAGAAGGAGCAAAAAAAAAAAAGAGGATGGGAAAAGGAAAAACGGAAAGACGTTGAATTCATCGTTTTTAGATGTGGCGGTCGAGGTCTCGACCTCTCGGAAAAACACTCGGAGTGAGAGATAGCGAGTAGAGTCTACGTGTGCAATATAAAGGGAAAGGTGGAGGGGGAGGGCGAGGCGAAGGAGCGGGGGCGAAGCGAGGGATATCAGAGACGTATAAAACGGCGCTCGAGTCACACATATAAATGCCTGATGCGCGGCATAACTTTTTCTGCTTCTAAGATGCATTCCGGAGTCACGCACACACCCATTTATTCGTTCGTGTATAAAGAGAACCGCGGAATCGAAAGGAGGGCGAGAACCACTCGGACCTGTATCTCTTTCGATGAGAATTGTACTTTTATTTCTATTAGCTATAATAAAAGGAAGATTCGTAGTGGAACTTCGATTCGTGGCTTTTAAGTAAGGAAATTCTTTTTTTTTTTTTTTTTACGTTATTAATTTTCGTATGGTGATAAAAGATCTGGATTAAGAATTTTGATTTAAAAATATGGAACTTTGAATCGTGGCTTTTAAGTAAGGAAATTCATTTATTTTTTTGAGTTATTAATTTTCGTATGGTGATAAAAGATTTGGATTAATAATTTTGATTTAAAAATATGGAACTTTGAATCGTGGCTCTTAAGTAAGGAAATTCATTTATTTTTTACGTTATTAATTTTCGTATGGTGATAAAAGATTTGGATTAAGAATTTTGAGTTAAAAATATGGAACTTTGAATCGTAGCTTTTAAGTGAGGAAATTCATTTATTTTTTACGTTATTAATTTTCGTATGGTGATAAAAGATCTGGATTACGAATTTTCATTTAAAAAACGTAATCAAAGTGCTTCGATAAAAAAAAGTATTGGTAATGAAACTTAATAAGATAAATCTTGTTAAAAAAAATTTGGGAAAGAATCTTAATACGGAAATATTTGCTGAAAACTTTAATAAAAAATGTGGAATAAAAATCTTGATAAAATTAATTTAAAAATCTCGGTAAACAAATATCTACAAAAAAAAATAAAAAATGTATATATTTATATATAAGTGTGTATTTACTTACGTACGTACGGTCGCAATACATGAATGGAAGAGCAGTAGCATGAGAGAAAAAGGTTCGCTTTATTTATTCCTTGCAGAAGGTGCCCTTGAATTAAAATGGTAATAGAAGTGTTCCATTTGAATTGCGAATATATGTCTTGTCTCAATTTTTCCTCTTACTCTTCATCTCTCTATTTTCTTGTACTCCTCTCTTTTATTGTACCCTCCGATGTATGAAGGCGGAGTGCCAGAGGACTTTTTTGTCCTAAAGCACGAATAAACATAATTTAATCGCTTCTCTCCTTGTTTCTCTCGCTCTTTATAATTTATTCCTATTTTCAACGATTTATTTTCATTCGTTTTTATATATATTTCTTTTCAATTATTTTTTTTTCGTTATTTCTTGCAAACGTACACTCTAATTGGATCGAAATTTTGTTCTAGATCATAATAAATATCATCATCATCGTCATAATCTCCCTCCTTTTCTTTTTTTCCAGTTTAATATTTTCTCTCTCTTTTTCTTTCCCTTCTTATTATTCATTTTTATTTTTCATTTCCCTTATTTATTTTAATACTTTTTAAAATATTTTTCTTTTATTTCTTATTTCGTGGAAATGTATATTGGATGTATTGTTGGATCAAAAGTTTGTACTAGAGCATAATAAATATCATCATCATCGTCATCATGTTCCTCTCTCCCCTTTTTTCTTGTTTTCTCCGGACCTCTTCCGCTTGTCAACCTTTTTTTTTATTTTCTTCACTCCCTCTCTCCTTTTTCCCTCTTCTCCCTCTCTCTCTCTCTCTCTTCCTCTCTGCATTCGACGATCATCCATGATTCACCTATGTATATGCTAAGTAGCGCCTTGTTTTGAATTTAGAACAGGCGCCATATCGCCGAGCGGAGGATTGCTCTTTGGCCCTGTGAAACTGTTGCTACCTCGTCCTCCTTGTCCTTGCTCCCAGGATGTCGACTGCCCTTAACCACGATTAATTCGTTCGCGGACATCGCTCCGTGAACCGGAATTCATAAATTAACAAGAAACCTAAGCTTCCGGTGTAAATTTCAACGGGTAAGAAAAACCTGTGTCCCTTTTTCAACCCTTGAAAACCTCAGCGATCGAAAACACCGTAAAAAAAAAAAAAAAAAAAAAAATGGCATGGAGCGAAGAAAGATGAAAAACTTGGAATCAATTATAATTTTCGAAGAGCGGAGGGGAAAGGCGCGAAAAAACGAACCGAAACGTCGACACGATCCTTCCCCCTTGCGCCCTTTACCTATTCATATTTACCTCGAGTAAACAGAAATCTGGGGGTGTATTTTTTTTCTCCGGCTCACCGGCGAAACCAGAAGGAAAAAAAAATGAAATTTCATGCCCGTTAAAAATTCCGTTCGAATTTCAGTCGGCCACAAATTTCAAGGAGATGGAAATCCCTTTATTATTATTACTATTATTATTGTTATTATATTCCTTGCGATGCCTGGACGCCTAAGTCAACATTTCACGGCGGCCCTTTTTTCGGCCCTTTTCTTTCCTCCTTCGCGACCCTCCTTCTCTCGAATAAGCGTCGGGAAATTCCTCGATTCTTTTTCACGACGCTATCTTGGCTAAATGTCGAAAATGCGAAAGATACAGTACGAAGTATTGTGAAAAAAAAGTAACGTAAATTTTTCGATTTTTTTTCTTCATTTTACAAGACGCCATCTTGGCAAAAAATCGAAACTTTAAAAAATGTTGTGCAAAGGATTGGGAAAAAACGAATCGTACATTTTTCGATTTTTTTTTCACTTTACAAGATGCCATCTTGGCAGAAAATCGAAACTTTTAAAGACATTGTGCAAAGGATTGTGATAAAAAAAAAAACGTAATTTCTTCGATATTTTTTTCACTCTACGAGACGTCATCTTGGCAGAAAATCGAAACTTCAAAAGACATTGTGCAAAGGATTGTGACCAAAAAAAAGAAACGTAAATTCTTCGATATTTTTTTCACTCTACAAGACGTCATCTTGGCAGAAAATCAAAACTTCAAAAGACATCGTGCAAGGGATTGTGACCAAAAAAAAAAACGTAAATTCTTCGATATTTATTTCACTTTACAAGACGCCATCTTGGCAGAAAAATCAAACCTCCGAAATATATTGTGCAGAAATGCAGAAATTCCTGTACCGGAAATAGCCTGAAAGAAAACGAAAGTAAAGAATTCGATGGTGCAGTTTGAATCTATGTATCTCGGTGAGTCTCGATTTGATCTTGAATATTGCGCGTACAGGAAGCGGATGAACTTTTCGGTCTGCAACACGAGCGTTCTCCCATTACCGTGTTTACAATAAATAATAATAATAATAGTAAGGATAATAGTGATTCAAAGCTTCCTGCTTCGCAGATGTTTTTCGATAATTTCGCCGATGATTTATCTCAAGCGTTCGTTTATTTCGATCCTTCGAGGTTCGTGTAACGCAGATGTAACGATATTTCCCTTTGACAATAACGATCAAAAGATTTCATTTTTTTGTTCTTTTTTCATTTCCCGATCTTTTTTTTTCGAGCGGAAAGACCGGGTGTCGATTTCTATCTTAATTTCTCTCATTGTCGAGGGGTCAAACGGTTCCAGCGAGGTGCGAGAGAATTTGCCGTATGATCGGTCTTCACACTCCGCGAGGAACCTCCGAACGAAATAAACGAACTAACGAAACATTGTCATTTTTATATGATTTTCAACAGCGATTATGAAAAATCACCGCTGAATAAAAAGAAATATATCAATAAATATATATATATAATATATTAAATAAAAAGTAGTTCAATAAAATATTAAGTAAAAAATGTAAATTAAAAAATTAACAAAGTTAATTAAAAGTTACAAATAAAAATGGCAAAACGTTAAATTTAAAAAATGTACAATGAATATAAAAAATATTCAATATGAAAAATTGAATAAATAAAAACGGTATGTCTTATTAGATGAAATATCAAAAAAATGTTGTTCTCCTCCAACATGATGTCATATTTTTTAAATTTCAGTTTTTTTTTATAAATAATAAACCACGTATTTGTTATTAAATTATTTATGAATTATGTATTGACCTACGAATTTGAATGAAATAGTATTTAATTTAAAAACCTAGTAAAAAAAAGTACAAAATGTCGTGTTGAATTAAATACAAAAATTATATTTGTACTCATCCAAAACAATAATATAATTATTTCTAATTTATGTATTTTTCAACACGTACCTATATACTATTCCCCATTATTTTGTTCCTAGTAATTTGAGTATTGTCAGTATATCGCGAAATTGAAATTATTTCTCAGTTTTTAAACTACACCATGCATAAACAATCTTTATTTTTTCGTAAACCATTTTCCACCAGCATACTTATCGTGTTTCCTATCAAATAAAATTTTCGAAGTATCGATATAGTTTATCATTCATACGCTGAATTCCTACTCCGAACTAACCTCAAATCCAAATTTCCATTCAAGCCCCCCTTGCCCCTTCCGTTCCAGAGCACGTAAAATGCATTCTAAAGGGGGCAAAAAAGTACAATGCTCGTTTTATTGCCGGAGCTTTTATTTAGGTAAAAAAAAATAAGAAAGAATGTGTTTAAAAGAAAATAAAAAACAAATGTAATTCAGGTTTCTATGTGTAATGGGCACAGGGCGGATGTGGTGGTCGTAAAAAATACTCGAGGCAACGATATTTCGGATGTTCCATCGGTTGCTCCCGTCACAGGTTGGAATTCGTACCTCGTGCTCGAATTCTACGATGACGAGGCAGGTAGAAAGAGCGAGGCGTCGTAGGAGGACGAAGAGGGCCAAGAAGTGGGGGCAAGATTTCTCCGACTGAAAAATGCAGTCGGAGTATAAATGAAAGAGTAAAAAACTTCGAGTTACTCCAGGACCAAGAAGAAACGGAAGATACCGTTCGACGGCCCCCAAAAGAAAGAGAGAGGGTGGGAGAGAAAGAGGGGGAAAGAGAGGGAGAGAAACGAGGACATATGCGACACGAACTCGGCCACATAGTGGGCGGATCACCCTGCGATCAGATTAATGACATCATAAACCCAATAAAATATCACCGTGGTACCCAACAATGCGGGCGAATCTCCAGGGACTCCGGACCAGCCTCGACCAGAATCCAGACCGTTCGTCCTCTCGACTTTTAAATGTTCCTTTTCGTTCACATTTTTTTTTTCTTCTTTTTTTTTTCTTTTTGCTTCGCTCGCTCAACCGACGAGGTGGACCATCCTTTCGCTGCTCGTCACTCTTTACGATTTCATTCGACAAGTTCACTTTTAAAAAGCTTCTATTTCAATTGACTTTTTTACCCAATAGGACCCGAATCGGAAAATCGATATATATATATATCAATCCCTTAGAAATCAACGATCCGCTCTTCCACTTTGAAGAATTAAAAATGAGCAGCAAATTTGCCAATTTTTTAAAAGCCTTTTTGGTAAAGACTATTTTTACGAAACTTCGTTTATAAGTAAAATTGTAACGTCATAGCTCAGAATTGCTTCGAATGTTTCAACTGACGTATACAGCTCTTCGAAATTTTATTTAACTCTTTAATATTCTTTTTTTTTAATATTTTAGAAATAAAGTATTCCTCGTTGATTCGGTCGTCATTTTTCGTAAATACTTACGATCATCGCTCTTTCTATCGATAAAGAAGATCCATCAATTTCAAGGGTGTTTACACTTTCGAAAAAAGAATCTACAATTTTGAATCGTGAGAATGGAGAAACGTAAGGGTGAGGTTCCCCCCTCCACCCCCTGGAGGAGGGGGAGGAAGGGAAAAAAAAGAGAAAAAAAAAACATGCGTCGGAGTATTTTGTATACGAAGCTGCGTTGCTCCGCCTGTCTGGAAGACGCGGCTGATCGAAGGATCGACGAGACTCGAACCAATCCCTAGGACATGTCGCGGAGCGTTTCTCACAGCAGGTGACGGTGCACCCTCTATCACGGTGGCAAGCACTCGAAGAGTCCTCAGCCTGAGAGGAAGAGAGAAAGAGGGAGGGAGGAAGAGAGAGAGAGAAAGATCGACGAGTCTTGTATGCAGAAAATTCACTGTCCTCGTTCATCACCGACTTTTTTTTCCCGGACGACAAGATTGACGAGACGCAAGGCCCTCGATAAAAACGCAAGTCGACCAAACTCTCGGAGCCCCGGGATTTTCAGTTTTTCGCCTCGTTGCGCGAGGCGAAAGGTGAATATTTATTGTGCCTTCTTGAACATCCGGATCCCAATGAAATGACCATTGAGGATATGTCCGGTTAAAAAGGTTTACAAATCGATCGGTGGTTCGTTGGAAATCGGTTAAAAATTAATTAAAAAATCGATAAAAGATCGGTTAAAAATTAATTAAAAAATCGGTTAAAGATAGGTTAAAAATTAATTGAAAAAATCGGTAAAAGATCGGTTGAAAATCGGTTGAAAATCGGTTGAGAATTGGTTGCAAGTGGGTAAAAGTTTGGCTGAAGATTCGTTGAAAACCGTTTAATGATAAAGGCGGTTGGAGATTGATTAAGAGCGGTTGAAAGTTGTTAGAAAATTGGGTGAAAATCGGTTGAAAATCAATATCTGGTTAATAAAATCCCATTAAATATGGAACAATTAAAAATTCATTAAAAACCGGTTGGAAATCGATATAAAATCGTTTTAAAAAATCGGCAAAAGTTTAAATCGGTTGAATAATGCTCAGAACCCCATAAAATGTCGATTCAAAATCCCTTGAACACTCGTTGAAAAATCATTAAAAATAAAATCAGTGAAAAATGATCAAAGAAAATTGAATCTCGATCGAACCGATTTTCCATTGATGAAAATCGGTCGAAGTCTGTCTGAAAATCGTTTAAAAATCGGTATAAAAAAAAAAAATCGGTTAAAAATTGTTTAAAGTGGATTAATCAATGCTTTATCGATCCTCGAAAATATCGTTAAATATCGGTACCACCGAACCGATCGTTTCGTTGCAACTATAGAATAGTTTTGATAAATTGAACAAGTGAGACACTTGTCGCGTCTCGTCATCAACCGGGATCTTCTCTCGTGGATCGAGACAGAGCCCATAATAAATCACGCAACTCGATCGTATATACAAAATAATATTTATTTGATTACGCCTCCGTGACCCGTCGTCCAACCTCCGTGTGAATAAAACTAAAAAAAAAAACTTTACACACACATACAATTGCACAATGTGTTTAATAAACGCCGCGGAGTACGAGCGTTTGTTATATATATCTCGCGGATCGGTATATCGGCAGCAACGATCGACGAATTCGTGTCCCGCGGCGTCGTCCACCACGTCGTCGTCGTCGTACGTCGATCGGTCACGCATCCGTGGCGCAATCAGAGTGTGCACTCCCTCTCGTATTTACAGGGTGTCCTCTACCGATCGATCGAAATTACCGAACGGAAAAATCAAAATTCCATCATTTTTTCAAATCAAGACGTAACAATTCTTAAGTCGAAGTTAATTTAATAAATATTTTGAGTTTTTTATAATACTTCGTGATTCGCAGTTTTTTAGATCGTCTTCGTGATCCTCGAATCAACGAAAATATATTGGGAAATTCCATTATTTTTACATTTTATATTTCTGCTTCTATTTGTAATAAAGAAATTTAAGGACATTTGGAATCCTGTAGGTAATCTGGAATACCAAGATTTAACGGAAACTATTAGCGCCATCTTGGTTTTATAATCGTGATATGTTGAAAATAGCCACTTTTCCAAGATGGCGAATCAGAGATCGAAAAGGTGGATCCTATGTTTGTGACTTTTGCAAATGACCCGTTTATTCAATCGATAAAACTTATTGAACATTGATCAAAGCTGGTTATAGAAATAATCACGAGACTTAAATTTTCTTCCAAAACAATGGTGTAATAATAGCCAGCACTACTGAATTAAACACGGAGACTAAATCCTAATTCCAAAATATCTTCACTCCACCTCGAAAACGGAATTCGGCAATTTTCTTCGATTTAACAAAAGTTTTATTTGTTCACACTTTTATTTGTTGAATTAACCTAAAAAAAAAATCGTAAGCCTCGAGCAAAATGATATTCCAAATTAATGTAATTTTCTTTACGATTTACTAATCGTAAACAACGTTAAATAGTTAATTAATTTATCAATCAATTAACAATTCGTTAATTAATTTCCGCTGACACACCTGTTTGTTTATTTAACATCTTCATTGTTTATTTATTATTTTTTCGTTTATCGATACTGCTGCTCGATCCGATCGTATCACGAACACCCTGTAGAGACGTATGCATATCTCGAGAACGAAGTATTATGCCCCACGGTTGAAAGGAGGTGAGGAGGGTCGCGCGCGGGGGTCACTATCGAAATCTCGAATCGACGTATGACGTCTCCGCATCTCGTGGCTCATCAGAGAAACCAGACGGAGGCAAACGCGGGGATGCCTCGTCATTCGACGTCGATACGACTCTGCGGATATCGATGATCCTTCGGGACCTCCCTTGCTTCTCATCCCCCTCCCCCCAAAGATAGGCAAAAACGTTTTCCAAGCGCACTCATTGAATCTCTATAGCATATAAGTCGCTCACCCTACGACCTTTTTAAATTTCGTGATTTTTGAGATTCCGAAAAAGTGGCCGGGGTAGACGAACATTTTTTTTTTGTTTAAAAAGTATCAAAAGGGTCTGTCTAATCGAACATTTTCAGCTTATTACGAATATCAACGAATTTTCGTTAAAAGCACTGCACACAGCAAAAAAATCGTGATTTTTGAAGTTTTTTACAATTTTTTCATGGAAATTTTGGGTTTTTGGGGAAATAAATGGTATATTCGTGTTCAGGGGACAAAGTTACATCGAAATGGACCCATAAAAAAAATATTAAAAATCCAAAATATTTTTCGATTTTTGGGCAAAATAAGTTTTTTTACTAAATCATCGATAACTTTTTTTTCTTTGGGATTTGGTACCCCACTTTGCGCTCAATCTCTTCGTTATGACTTTCTCTTCAAAATGCTTTTTTAATCATTCAAATCCGATGGTTTTTCGATTTTTGGCAGAATTTCAAAG
>JAPYZI010002559.1:0-22593 GCA_030523105.1 Ophioninae sp. A BG-2022a | reverse complement strand
ATATACACAATAAATTTCATTCAAAGCGGTTGAATAGTGTGGGAGAAATTAGATTTTGAAATTTTGATGTGGCTAGGAACGTGTTCGTCATTCCCTTAAGTTGATCCGACAGCGGGAGCATTCGAGGATGTTTTCTCATGGTTGGTCCGCGAGCTGTCGAAACGAGGTGCAGTAATGAGTTAGGAATTGGCCGTAGGAGGGACGGGACGGCAGCCCCCGTTCTGGACAGCAGATCTCGACGGTCGACACGCGACGCGTTGGAGCAGGGCCGTTGTTGGTACGGTTCCTCGAGAGTTGGCGTTACAAAAAGAGCCCACAATCTGATTGTCCAGCTGCCGTGGCGGTAAAAACAAAGGAACCGAGGGAGTGAGAGCAAAAGCGAGAGAGAGACAGAGAGAGCGACGAACGAGGATTGGAGAGCGAAAGAAAAGGAAGGCCAAGCGGTGAGAGTTGGAGAGGAAGGGTGAAGACACAAGTTACCTATAAAGAGTAGAACCCGTTGAATAGTTACAACCTCTTCGAGTCGTAAAAACGATTCACGAATCTTACGAACACATCGTTGTCCGTCCTGTCGCTCAATTTCCACACCGAGCTCTTCTTGCTTTTATTCGAGGGTTGAACATAGCATTTAAAAAAGGATCAAATGTTCCATTGATTTCTCAATTGAAAAATCATTAAATATAATATTAATCTTGACATCGGAATGTCCCTGCAAGGAGCTCAAAAAAAATCATGTGTACACTTTATAATCATCAAGTTTCAAATGTACACCCGCGAGCATACTTCAAAGCTGACAAATTGTGTTGGAATATCTGCTGAGCTTCCCCGTCGTCTCGTGACGATGAAGAACCGCGCCGATCGATCCGATTGCGAGCGTTACACGCATAATAACGAGTCAACTTTTTCGAATGTGCACAGTCCCGTTGCGGCGCAACTTGCTGCTCTACATATTCATATCTGTACGTGTACACGTATATACACGTGTCGGGCTGATCATACGTGACGAGTTGCGGCTTTGCGAGGGAACTTCCGGAGAGGGTATGAAAGGATCAAAGCGCAGGAGAGAGGTAGGGAATAGCAAGGGTAAAAGAGAGAGGAGGATGGGAAGGTAGACAGATACTCATGAAGAGCTTTGCATCCTCACGTGGATAAACAAAAAAAAAATGCATCAAAAGTGAGAATATTTGTTTTTGCAGAAGTCAAGTTCCGCCACTCGGTTATATCGTCGAGGTAAAAATAATAGGAGTTAAATGAGTGCTTTGCTTTCTTTCCAAAGCAAGCTTTCCATTCTGGAGTCGAAAAAGTACGGAGTCGTGGTCTGATAAGGGTGACTGAAATGATACGAGCAGGGGGAGAGAAGATTAACGCTATTGGGGTGGGTGGGCGTTTGTAATCATACCTATCTGCATATAAAGTAAACATATCCCTCGTGCATATCCCTGCACACATATTGCAAGGTGAAAAGTCCCTGACCAGAGATCTCGGTCCGAGTATGAAGAGTTGTCCAGAAATTTTTAGTCCGAGGAATGTACATACGTATATACTACTGAAAAATGAGAAAATCAAGCTCTTTTATACCATAAGCTATTGTACTTTTGATTGAATCCATCTAGCGCAACATACAGGGTGTTTCACGTATGTTGGCCATCTTACAGGTGGCCCTGATAAGAGCCGTTGTGCACTGTGCTTCATAGCAGATACTCAAAACGCTGCACTACAAAAAACTACCTTTTTTTAGACATAGAATAATAATTAGACAGAGAGTTAATAATAATTGAGGGATTGATTTGGGACCCATATATGCTTATACCAATCGATTCAGAATTTCACCCCCGACCTTCCATTTCACGGATAGATGTGTGCGTGTCTGTACGTCTGCGCATGTTTGTATTCACCGACTCAATGTTTGCAATTGCCTTTGATGATTTCAACAAGCCGAAGTTGACGTCAACAGGTTCACAAGTATCGAGAACGCATTGACGCTACTTGCGGCCCACATAAATGTTTGAAGCGAATAAACACTGAATCCGGGGGAAGTATCATACGCGAAATTTGTTTGCTTTCTGACTGGACAGGGTTCACGACCGAAAACGTAAACCTCTCCGTTTTCCTTTCGGTTCTAATGTACGCTTTGGGTGGATCTTCAACGCTCGTTTTCGCGAACCGTGACAGGGTACGCTTGATCGACGGCTTCTAAATGTGAAAGTTCACTCAAGCGAATTACGTTGATTCATTTTAGTTCTCGCACACTATTTGTTAGTGTGCGATTACACTAATTAAACTAAGATTCTCATTAATTAATTGATTAGCTCTGGATAATAATCCATTGATTATTGTCTAATGATCGTGACGACAATAATCATGAAAACAGGTATGAAAGATGTATTTTATACCATATTGTATCTTTTCAGTATAACGCGGGTACCCTGAGGTACAACCGAGCACAATAGACGGAATTAGTGCACGGGTACGATTCAATTGATTTTGGTTATCCGGTAATTTCGCAATTAATTCCGCACTGCGGCTTTGACTTCAAACGTCAAAATAGTCGTATTTGTCGCTGAGGAGTTTATGCAATATCGGATTATGTAATGTATAGCAAATTTCACGAATTTCCACCATTTTTTTTTTCAAGTTTTACAGATTTCTTCAAAATTTCATAAATTATACTAAATTTTCAAAAATCCTACGATTATCGATAAGATTTAAATTTTATTTTTCAGTAAATAATTATCTTCACAGTTACTTTTGGAGAAAAAGTTTTTGAAATTCCGTTTGTCAGAAATTGACAATTCTAAAAAAAACTAGAAAGAACGTTTTTTTTACAGTTATTTATTGAGGATTAAAAAAAATAGGAGAGCCAAATAAAAAATATTTAAGGTAGTTGGAACAAGGCGTAAATCAACGATTATTTTCTTATTGGGACGAGAGCGCAGGTCGTAGATGTGTCCAGTGATGAAAATTGTCCAAGGGTGGGAAAATTACGGGATATGGCTATGGTGAGAGGGAAATGTCCTTGGAAGGATTCACGCGAATGTGAGCCCAAACTCGCGTCCCGAGACCTATAGCAAGCTCGTGCCGACTCTCTCGTCAAGGATCACGCACTTTGTCCCGCGGGAATAACAGCAACGTTGGGATTCTCCCACCCGAGTAAGCTGGGAAACGTCGTGTCAGCGTTACGGCCTCGTATTTATATCCGCCGGATATACGCGTACGGGGTGTCCCGTTTCGAGTGAAACGCAAGAGAGTAAAAATGGTAAACTCCACGGGGCTAAACATGGTTTTCCGGGTGGAAAGATTAGAGTTGTAAAATTTGCTGGACGGGAAAAAAAACGTGCGGAATAATGCAATAAAAAAACTTTGATTTTATGAAATTTTTTGTTTATGTAAACTCATTAAGCGTTTTTTAATTTTCCATGATTATGATAAGTACGATTATGTATTAATTATGATTATAATTGTATTATGATTATCACATATTCCACAATTATGATAATATTAATCATAAAATTACGATGAGAATATAAATCTTAGATGTAAAAACAAATACCATATTTTGAACCGTCTGCTATGTATCCAGGTTCGATCAGGGTTCCGCGTAACATGTTCCAACGTTTCCCCTACGAAAAGGCATCTCAACGATTACGAGAATCCCAAACGAACTGCCAATAAAAATATTTTTAGATCTCACGCTTGATCCGCTACACCCACGAACAACGAGAACATTTATCACAAATGGCAGGTTGTACGTAGCTTCCTCGTTCTAAGGTGATTAGTATAATTAAATACCTAGCAGGATCATCGTTGGACCACGATCCTATCTGAGTATGGCGACTTTCGAGTTACAAGTCTGACATCTTCAGACGGTAAAGCCGACAGGCATGAAATTAAATTTTTTATACACACACACACATACACACGCAATATATATTTAAACAAATGTGTATATATATATATATATGTGATTAGAAGACGATATTTTGGACTACTCAAATCGATGCAATCTTAGCCATCAAAACATCTGGCTACTTCGAAGACGGTACTGATTTTTTAAAGTGCTATTCTAAGGTCAAAAGGAGAAAAGTAAAGGCCTTAAGACGTCGAGTTCGATGTGGATACGAAAATTGTTGTCTGTGTTTTTTATTTCGACACGAGGCAACAACAGAAGAGGGAAGATCACTCATCAAGCTGTGATCTCGATTGTTATCCCTTTCGAAACGGTTATCCTAAATCGGGGCTAACAAAGAGGCATTACCGCTAAAGAAACGAAGGGAACCTGCCTCACGTGATTCCCGTGACCAGTATACAAATAAAAGCGAGTGTGCGTGAGCAATTGACTGCGGCCTCTACATTACGAGATGCTCCATCACGATCCTCGACTCCACACCGTCCAGGTAGCCTTGTTATCCGTTTGACGAGTTAAGACTCTCCGCGGGATGCTGCCTTTGTTTAAGGCTATACACACGAGCCATAAATCCCTTGCAGCTTCGACCAAACCAACCAGTTCCTCATAATGTGCCGTAATGCAGAATTGGGCTGCGAAGGGTGCTGGCTCAAAAATGTGGACAATTGATAACCCAGAGGTTTTTTATATGCCACGGGGTGTGGATGAAAAAGTTACAGTAAATTGAATGAAGATAAACTTGAATGTTCTTACCTTACCGATCTAATTAGCAAAAGGATTATTGAAACTTTAAACTTGATACTTGAATTTGATACTTGATCTTTCACCATTAGTAGACTTATGATGAAATTTGATAAAAAAAAAGTTCGTTAATAATGATAAAAGAGATAAGAAGATAGTTCGATCTTCACGAGTGGACTGGGGAAGCATTATTTGAATACTTTTATTCATTAGAGTCTAACGCCGACAGTTGAACTGGAAAGTTTTTATTTGGAAATCCAAGCTGAATAAAAATATAATTCAGAAAGTGTATCGAGATGTATCTACGTACGTTGAATAAAAAATAGAATTTTTCAAGTTAATTTAACTGTCATGTTGAAGTTATTGGCAATCTAGGAGGGCACATACGTGACGTCGTAGTTAAATCGGGTAGAATAGCTGATCGACACCATGCTTATAAAACGAGAAAGGAAAGGTTCGCCGGATCTATGTATAGAGTTCCGCAAAGAGGATCGCTCTTCGTGACGCCGGAAGAACAACCTGTTCTCGCTATAATTAGACGACTCGAGGTTGTGTCACGAATTTCAACCTGCTACCGCGTGTGACTCGCGGCAACCACAGCGACTGCCGGCGTGCGATGTCCCTTTATCAACTACACTGTGGCCTCGATTGAGGAATGTTTCATTGAGGATGCTGCATTCGATGCCTAGAAGTTTAGCGAGGCTGATAATGAACAGTAGGGAAAAAAAACAAGTTTTGGCATTTACACTACCGATATTTTCTAAGCGAACAAGCGGATGGCAGAACTTTTGCCAAAAATGAGCGACCGTTGGAAAAAGTTTCATCTCGATTGGTCGAGTCGTTTCCGAGATATAAGCAAATATATTTTTGAAGTGGACGTTATGATTTTGTCGGTGGGTCAGTCCCCACTATTCGACGGTATACCCACCACCCTCCCCGGCCACCAACCGCATGCCACGGCTCCCCACGACGCAACCCGTGGAGGCGGAGCAACGTTCTTTCAACGCGTGGTGGGAGATCCCACGCAAACTCTCGGACCCTCTGCGCATCCCTGAATCGTGGATCTACCGTATCTCGAAAACTTCCTCAGCTGCATTATCCCTTCCGTGAGCTTGACGAGTTTCCGCTTCTATATTCACTATCCGTCCATGCGAGGTGTGCAGGCACGTGCGTCGAGACACGAATGCCCTACGCTAAGAATACCGTTCTACCGACTCTACATGCACAATTGTACAATACACGAAACATCACGGAACGGTATCATCGCACCCTATGAACGTCAGCTCAGCGTCGACAACGGCACGAAAGATGATGTCCCATCTCCCGTTAATAAGCCTTGCCGGATCATACGTACGACAGAAACCGCGTAAGCGAATCACGAAATTTGTGGATTTTGAGGTTATCCATCCGCGCAAATGGAAACCGAGAGTGACAAAGGTTACACATGTATTATCGACATTCGGAGAACTGTTTACAACCATTTACAATGTTCGTTTCCAAATTGCCAAGGAAAATATTTCTAAATAAATTTCTCTAAAAATTACAAGATTATCGAAAATTAAAAAATGCACAATTTTTTTAAACATTTGCAGCTACGAGTTCTAACCTCAAGCTCGTTCAGCTTGATCGAAAGTTGCAAAAAAGTGTGCAACGAAATAAAAAAGTAATGATTGTGGGAAAATCAATGGTCTCCCATGCGCTAATTTGGTACTCACATTTTTCCTTTAAAACTTAGATACGAATTAGCAATTAATCTTCGACCTCGATATCCCTGAGTGATAGAGAACAATTGTAATTGAGCGCCCATTAAATCGGAAGCTCGAAGCCACCAGCAGCGATAAAAAAGTTGGGAAAAGTTTTCGAATCAGGACAAAGGACTCTCAGGAAGATCGAATAAAACGAAACGTTCGTCGACGGAGGAGGCGAAGGAGGATGAGGATGCGGAAAGAAAATATCGTAAAAATTGGAGATGAAGAAAACGATTCCGGAAATAGACAAAAGTGTTTAGTACAGGAAAAAAGAAACAAAGGGGGCTGTAGAGAGCTCAATCAAGGGAGTTTCATTGGATTTGTTCTATCGGTACATTCAGAAAAAAGGTTGCCAGCATTTCTCTCTTTCTCATTCTCTCTGTATCTCGCTTTTCCTCGCTTTTTCCATCCTACGAGCACACGCGCACATACGTTCCTGGTTTTATATCCGATACGAAAGAAATAAGTAGAAGCGATTCCCGGATCTCCCGTTCGTTTGATTTTTATCTACCACGTGCCGGTCCAGCGTCCCTTTCGAAAGGACGAGATATCCGGTGTGGATTAGGGCTGTTCGCTGTGCGTATGTCGATATAGAGAAAGGCACACGCACACACGAGACCCTTCCACTCATATTGCCTTCGGGGATACCCGTGCGGACAAATATGTGCGCTAAAATGAGTAAATATATGTGCATGTGTGTGTGTGCGTCTGTCGACTATACGTTTAGGATAAACGTCCAGCAGGAGGAACCTGAAAATCGGTTCGTTGCGCTAATATCATTAACGAAATTCGTTAACGACGATGCCGGTACTATGCACTCTCTCTCTCTATGTACCCAAAGTCCATGTACCGTTACAGTTCAATGCCGGCTCGTGGTCTCTCTTCGTTCTCGATGCTCGAGAAAGATATTCTCCAGTGGAGATTGCATCGATTGCTGCGTGCTGCGGACATCCGCACATTTACGATATATACCTTTTGCGCTTTCATTTGTTCACTCTGAAACTGTACTCGAGCACATGGACATTCGTATGTATGTGCGTGTATGTGCATATACGAGGGCTGTTAAAAAATTCTCGGTCTGTACAAGAAAAAACGGTAAAACTGATATAAATATATTTTTATTTTTCTACACACTCTCCTCTAATCCCGATACGCTACTTCCATGGGTGCTAGCGCTTTGATACCTCTCCTATAGGCGGATTCCACCAACTCTTAAAAAAAAACTGCTTTGCGGCACCTATTACTTCCACATCATCAAAACCACCAATTTTTTCATCGCGGAATACGAAAACCCAAATTTCCCTGTGTTATCCGTGTCTTCCTTAAATTGACTCGACGTCATATATTTTTTAATCATAGCTCTGATTTTGGTGTCCTCCTCTCTCAAACAAGTGCAGAAAATTGCCAGCTTTGAAACTTTATTGAAAAATCATTAATCAACGTTGCGCAATGAAATTTGCCAAACGATTCTCTGAAATACGAGGCTATTGTGTCAGTATATATTCATTTTCATGCTACCCTTGATATAGGTAAAACGGAAAACTTTTCGAACAGCCTTCGTATCTATGACACGTACACGTGTTCATAGATGTACAGACTGACACTGATATAAACGTGTATTTTTTACAGCTCTGGCTCAAGGATTTTGCCGAAGGAATAATTGAATTTCAAAGGTTCTCTGAAAAAAACCGCGTGCTCTCGCGATAGATTACTGTTGGAAAAATTAGAGATAGTTCGAAAAAAAATTCAATTACGAGCTCCGTTGATTGAAGAGTTAATTAAATTGTACATACTCAGAACTCCCGGAAAAAAATCTTTTTTGCGGCATTCACGATGTAACAATGCTGTTGACCCCAAAACAAAATTTCTATCTTCTTGCAAAATGCTACATTTACCTGGTTAAGATTTTTGTAATGAAAATGTCTACTAAATTGACAGACATTGAAAACTTAGCATTTTGGGAAAGATAAACAGGATTTCATTCTGAGTAGGAATATAATTGAATGGAACATAGAATACTTCCGAGATCTACGTACATCGTTTGTGTGTACAAAAATCTGACCGAAGATGCTTTTAAAAGTGGACGATTACAATTAAAAAAAAAAAAGACATTATTCACGAATATTTCGGTTTTTAGCGTTAATTATTTTAATACACTCATTTCAAAACCAAATCTTAACTTTTCTTCAAATGCACATTTTTTCTGAAATATATTATTCATCATAAAAATACTCTATATATATTATATCGAACAGAATTTCAAAAACAATGAAAGTTGATATATTTTTACTCGCTGAATTGCCACGCCAAGCCCTTAAATAAACACATACAGATACCCTGTACTTATTACCCTAGGGTGATATATATATATATATATATATATATATATATATACACAAGTCTGTGTGCGAGGGTGCGGGGGTTTTCAGAAACTTTTTCCTTAATACTCGAAGCTGATACAAGTTGATCGCGTACTATGCTAAAGACCCATAGCTTTCCTATAATTATCGTAAAGTTTCGCGGAGGAATAATTGAACAACTTCGTCGGCGTTTCTGCGCAGCTTTGCACATATATCTACTTATATGCGAAGGTATATAGGGATATCGCAGTAAGGTAACGACAATACCATAGAACGGGGGTAAGCCTTCCTCGCTAATCACGATTACATTCGACAGAGTCACGCGAGAAATGAGCGAGACCGACCCAATTACGTTATGGATGAAGGGGACCGATGAATAATATGTAAACTATTACTGGGGCACAGCTTTACAATGGCGATACCTATATGTAGTTTACCTTCAATGAAATAATGAATTCATTACATTTCCTCGTTAAGACGAGGCCGTGTGCATTTTCAACAGACCATACATTTTTTAAAAACGTACTACAATGTACAAATTATTCACGAGATTGTAATGTTTCAAAGACAAACGTGTTACGACATTTCAAGGAAATCGTAAACGTTCATTATTTTCTGGAGTTTTAAAGTGTTTACACATTTTTGTAAATGTACAGGAAAATTGACATCGCTCACGTTAAAAAATCACAAGTGTAGAGGTATATACATTTTTTGATGTATATGGAAAAATTATAAAAATTCATTAGCTTCAAAAATTTAAGGTATTACGAGGTCAAAAAATCGTCAAATTCTTGAAATTTTAAAGAATGATAGTTCTTTATAGGATAATGATACAGGCATTACTGTAGAATGTTTGATAATTTAGCATTTATGAATACTTGACTAAATAATTTAGTATTTATAAAGGAGGAAACATAGAATATAATACGGTTGATAATGGGAAAACAGTTTTTGTAGACGTCAATGATTGCAAAACGAACAGAAATAAATCACCAAAAATTTATATATGCAAACTTTCTATAATATTACAAACAAATGGATGAAAATGTTGATAGACGCTTGATTGAATAAAAAAAATATACCAGTATGCGCGTATTAAAAAATTCAGGCGATTTTGCTCGTGCAACAAAAAAATCGTGACTGTTTTCACAGAAATATTTGAAATGTCGTAATTGTTTATGGATCGATTTCCAGACCTGGAATTTTTCCGCTAAGCGTGTGCTAAAAGGTTCGGAGAAAAAAGTTAATAATAATGTCAACGTTGCGTCGATTGCTTTCGTGACGGACGTGCTGTGTGGAATAGCTGGAGCTTAGTGGAAAGAGAACGGACAATTATGTCAAGTATTGTGGAAGATAATGCATTTGTATTTTTATTCGCGAGGGAATTTTTGCGAGTTACGATAAAGGTTCAATTATCTAACAACGATTTTTGTAAAAATACTGAATATTAACTGGCTCGTGGCAATTTTTGTAAAACTGTTAAGGAATAATTTATCCCAAAGGTAATTTTTCTGATATACTTCAAATTCGGACCGAGTTTTAATTTCCAATTATATGATTCTAATTATTTTTCGATAACTTTATTCACTCGTTAATAACGAACGATCGGTAAACGGTAGATTCAATTTTTTTTCGTAATTTGTACGTTTTATCTGCCGTTTGACATTGTATTTTATTTGTTAACATTTTTTAAATTTCGTAATCTCTTCGGTTGTACAAAAATTGTATAATCGTGTTTTATAATTTTATATTATTTTTCATAATATTGAGTAATATATTTTTTAATAATATCGAATATTATATTCGTCAATAATAATGAGAACTTAGAATCAACCGTCCTCCAATAATAACTTCCTCGATCGGCAGGCAGAGCCGACGATAAAGGCGAAGAATTTTAATTAGAGGTAAAACCCCATGACGCGTTTGACGTCCCCTTTGTTTTTTTTCCGAACGAGCGATTCCGAGGGGCGATAAAACCCCGTCACACCATGATATCATCCGGTTTTACCATTTCGTCGACAGCAGCGCTGCGATCTAAATTTTCTCGTATTTTTATTTGCTTTTCCTTTTACGAATATTTACCCTCCATTGCGTTTCGCCACGTACGATTGATGTTTCTTTGTAGTCATTTGCATACACGTTTCCAACCAGTCAGGCTTCACCTAGTGATCCTCATCTTCATACCCACTACGAATTTGAGGAGATCAACTTTTCAAAAAATTATAGCGCAGCGCGTACTGTTAGTCGTTGAAAAAAAAAACAAATGAACAAATCATGCATCGATTTCGAGCTCTCTTTGCACAGCTGATATTAGGCTAAAGTGAAAAAACACTTCCACTCTGTCAACATAAAATCGAAAGCAGAAATCCATTAAAACGTAAAAAAAATAAAATTAATTATTATTATACGTAACTGCGAACTTAATTAAACCCAACCAAATTAATGAGATAACAACAAATTCATTTATTTATAATTATCGAGGGCTCCAGTAACCCATTAGTACACGGTACTAAGAAAAAACCATAAAAATAAAACCCGCAAATGGGCTATCCCAGATCCAACCCCTGAAACGACGTTTACAATTCAACCTCGGCACAAGTCTCTGCCACACAGCTATACCAGCATCGCGGGCGAGTTTTAGGGCAACATTAAAAAAACCGTTATGGCCGAACATTTACGTAACGCGAATTACGCATTAGGGAATTATTCACGGTGGAAAACCTTGATAAATTATCCAATTCGCCGTTCAACATTTTTTAAAATTATTAATGCCTTTTTTTCGTTGCCCTTCAATATGGTACAGCAACGGTGAGCACAATCATAATACGATCGACACGGATGATAATTCGTGTTTCGACCATTGATTTTCTCCCTTCTTCTAGGAAGATTACACGAAGTGATTTCAAATAAATCATTACAAAATAAAAAGACAAAAAAAAAACTTCGAAGGTGAGGTCTTATTAAGGTATGACTGGATAAATGTTTAAAAATGTATGGATCATTTTAGAATTATTCACTACATCACTCAGTACCTACAAACACATGAATCAAACATGGTCGCTTATGGGAAAACTGCTTCTACAAAGTTTAATGGTTGCAAACCGCATGGCACTGAATCACCGAAAATTCTGAAAATATATAATCAAGATTTAAGATCAGGTGATTTATCAGGTTAGTTAAGCCTCATATAGAATTCGTTGTCGCGTTTGACAGTCATTTTATGAAACAGGGGAAGATTTCTTTTAACGATGAAATAGTCAGCAATTATTATTATATATTTATATATATATATATATATATATTGAGTTTTTGGGTAATTATAGATAATAGTAAAATGATCTGAACGTATTAGTGAAGATTTTTTAATTGGGAGACTTTTTTTTACTGGACAGTTGAAACAGATGTGCAGCCATTAACAAAACCAAAGTCAAGCAAATGTTAATAGCATCGACTTTAATTAAAATTATTTTTGAAAGTGGAAAGATAACATGTTTAAGTGTTAATTTATTATTGACTTAGTTATTATTAAAGCCGAATAATTATGACAGAACCTGGGCTTGTAAATACACAATTCTTCCATTTTGGAATTTGATATTTTTCCAATTATATCTTAATTGGCAGACCAAACCAGATATTTATTTTCCAGCCTCTTAAGGATGAAAATGAACCATCCGTGACACACCATTTCGTGCAAACCCATTTGCCGATGAGCATTGTACCTCCATCGTTTGTGGTATTCTCGTTCTGATTGAGGGATGACATTTTTCCTCTCTATTTTTGTTTCTCTCTAATGGGGCTTATGGTTGTACATTCGTGATCACCGAACGGTTTTACTTCGGAGATAAATCTCTGCCCAATCCATTACCACAAAAACAAACAAAATCGTTTTCCCCAATTTCACGTTTTCGATGTTAACTGGCAGCAGACGTTTTTTTTTTCAATCTTTTTCATTCTAATTCAGTTGCTGAAGGGCCAAATTCCATTTGGCTCGTTATCGCGAGTGCAGGATATACCACTCGCGTGGTAATCTGGGTGTCGTGGTTGACAGCTCAGTTGTCTCGTACGTATTACCCCTGTCCCTTGCCTAGCGTACTGACACGGTACATGAACGGTAAAACATACCTATACACACGAACATGGATTATATACAGGGTGACACGAAAAGTGTAATCCAATATGATCTATGTGTCTCGTATCAACATGATAAATGCGTTGCAATGAAACGTTGTTGAATATATAAAATGTTTGTATAATAAAATATTTGGCAAATTTCACATATTCATATAAAATTTTAGAAATTTACAACACATCAAGACACATTAAATAATAAAATATACAAATGTTTTAATATGCAAAATATGAAGTATCCCAACTATACACACGCACACACACACACGCATATATATATATATATATATATTATTGACGTGTCTGCGCGGGTACGGTTTTTGATATTTATCAGGTTATGGGTAATCGACTGGTGCGTGTAGGCCTCCTAATGAGCTGCGACTACGCATGCGAGCAGCCGTTTTCTGAGTCACTCCAAATGGATTTGCCGGTTTCGTACGTGTCACTGCATACGTGTGTGCGAGAGAGCGTGTATGCGTGTGTGCGTATGTGTGAAGGGTCGAACTCTAATTTTGTGCGTGTGAGTAAAATTAGAGTTTGACCCTTCATCCCTCTTGAGCAACGATACACCACGTCCTTGGGGCATTGCGTCCCCTCTCTATCGTGGAAAGATCACAACGTTATTACAGTGGGGGATGTACGTAACGAAAAATTCATTACGCGACGGTGACAAATATCTCGTGTCGTTTGTACAAAATTTGGCAACTGTTCCCCATAAACTTTCAGCTGTGTCCTGTAAATTTCGTCCCTCGCAACTATAGCATCTTTAAATAAACTTTCGAGATTAATTTTTATTACAATTGTGCCGAGGAAAGGCGATCGATTCTTTACTCTCAAGTTCGTTCTAAAATTCTCCAGATATTTTTATTCGCATCGAGCATCGCGCTGCCTTCGCTAAATATCTGTATATCCACTTTTATACTGACATTAATTATACAAGCTTGTGAACTATTATGTAGAGCCCTAAAGTTTGAGAGGGTGTAATAAGCTGATCAGTCAATCAATCAATCTCCCTTTCTTTTCCTCTTACCAAAGTTTTTTCTTCCGACCTCTTCTGGTTCGCTTTTTCTCTATCTTTTCCGACTCGCTGCAGCACGATATCCCAATCATTATGAAATGCTTTAGCTTCGTTCGCCCCTTTTTGTTTTATTTTTTAAACCACACCCCCCCCCCCTCTCCAGCCCTCTCGATCCTTGCAAATTCCTTTAGAAAATTCCACTCGGTCCGTTGAGAGATTATGGCATCCTGGAGTTGGGGGCCACGGGGCCAGGGATAAAAGCGATTTTCTCCCTCTTTCAATGAATTAAGGCATTCACGACGAAATTCTTGTTTTACCATCGTCCAATGAAATGAATAAGAGTGACATTTAATTTCATTTAAACTGTGCTGCAGTTTGTAAGTTTGCGAGTAACTGCCACTCACTTTGGCTTCTTATTTTATTATTAATAATGAAGCTTTCAAGAAATTTTGAAGAACGCATATATATATATATATATATAAATATATAAATATATATAAACAAATTTACATGTCCATTTGTTTAATTCAGTTTCGTTGCTCAACTTTTGAATTTTTCATCTTTCCAGATTGTCCGACAAAAGCGTCAACTCTGGGCTTTCTCCCATTTCTTTTCTCTTTCTCTTCGTAACGAGATCAGCGAGATGCCCACTTTCGTACTTTTTACATCCATCGCGCGCAAACAGTATGTTCCAAGGGTGCAATTAGATGCGGTGCTTCCTTCGTGGCTGCAAGCACGATTCTACGAGGGAAGCCCGGTCTAAGGTAAATTATTACAATTTCTACCCGTTAATGTACGAACTGTACAAGAAAAAGGAGAACAAAATTAATTAAATAAATCAGAGCGAAGAGCACCGGTGCTTGATGAAAATATGAGAGTTATACGGAGTGTTGTACCTCTCGTTCAGTTTTCCCACAATATTCTCCCGAAACCTTACTCCGTATTTATACGTATAATAATATTTACTATAGGGATTATTATTATTACAAAATGAATAGATGAAAGTAGTTTTTTTCGTTCTATGATTCGATATGGACGATCCTCATTGTGGAATATCAGTTGTTAATATTTCGGTAATAATAATAATAATTATTATTATAATAAGAACAATATAATTTTCTTCTATACAAATACATATAATGAGAAAGATAAAGACTGTCATTGTTCGTAGTTTAATTGGGCATTAAAGTAATAATAAGTTAAAATTTGCACAATATCTTGAAACAATAATGTAAAAAATAGTAATAATCGTAATAACAAATTGAAACGTTATCGCGAAAATGTCTACACAATTAACAAAACAATTACCTGCGAGAAAACGGAACGAGAAATCCGTCTTGGGATGGATTCGGTTTACTCTACTTGAAAGATCTGCGAGCGGACGTAATCTTTTGTTTTTGCACTCGTGAATTTATCCGGAGGATATTATAAACGCGTATAACGCTTGTCTGAGGAATAGGCGCTGATCAAAACTGCGCGAGACTGTAATAAGAAAGTGTATGATGAATACTGTAGGTTGACTGAATCCGAGTGAGGAAAAATAAGACCGGGGGAGCAAAAGTATTGTAAGGGCGGGACTTTCACTTTTAGTCAGTACTTTTTTTCATCTCAAATTTCTACGAGGGTTCTGTTCTGCCCACCAAACATTATTCGTCTCTTCAAAAATATCCACTAATTCCTCTCCCTCTCTCGCTCTCTCTCTTTCCCTTGAAAGCCATACGGTACAGTTTTGTCTTTCACTCAACGGAATATCCGATCAAGATCAGCTTTAATAAAATAAAACTAGTCTCATTTGTGGATCGATCGGATAATAGAAAACAATTTTTTTATTTAACCGAATATGCATTCTCCGGACATTTTCCATTGCCCGCACTCACGACTCTGGACGCAGCGGATTTCTGGGAGAGAAAACGAAAAAAGTATCCTCTCCCGTTGAATTTCGACGGCGGCGCTGTGCGCGAAATTTATCGGGAGCTTCGCGACCATCCACACACACACACACGCATATATTATATATATATATATATATATATATATATAAAAGAGGGGTTTCCCAATATCCCGAGCGGCGAGGCTCGTTGGAGAAATAAAAGTATCGTAATACGTGCGCCACCTGGCAGATGGGTACGCTCCCCGGTGCGGGCCAGAGAAAAAAGAAGAATACAAAGAAACGGGGGAGAGAGCTCGGAACGAAAGGAAGAGGAAGAGAAAATAAAAATAACATCCAGTGCAAAGGTACACGCGCGATACGTTGGCAAAAGCCAGAGTACAGGGGATGGCATATACGACTTGTAGAAACCGAAAAGTGTTCATGCCTCGCCGCAATATGCTGCACACGAACGAGGCAGGGGATGAGGACCAGATGACACGAGAAGTAGTGGTCCTTTTTCGATGTTTCTCGTACGATAGCCTCGACGATCGAAGGGGTACCAAGTACGCGATACATACACGCGGATCCAGAGCATTTGCGGAGAGAAAAGAGAAAACACTTTCTCTCTCCCTCTCACGTTTCCTTTCAAGAGCAAGCAAGGAGAGAGAGCAAGTGCTCGGGTTGCGCCAGCGATGGCCAGTTTGTTTGGTGCCTTGGAGCAACGCCAAATAGGAATTGGCTATTGACCAAACCAATGGTACCTGAATTACCGCTGCCGCACAGCCGTGCTCTCTAGCCACTGTGTGCAGTGACTCCGTCGAGGTCCCGCCACCGCCGATGCCGAGAGACGACTGCGCTATGCTCTACCCCCACTCCGCCACTCGCTCGACGCGGCTTCCCCCACTCCGCCCAACGCAACACACGGAAACACGTACTCCCGTTGCCTTTACCAACCTCGTTTCAATGGCATTCGACGATGTGTGTTCGTTTACGCACGAGTCCGAAAACTTACGAGTCTACCGAGTGACGAAATTCAACGCTCGATATTTCGGGACAAATGGTCACGTCGAAGAGAAAAAATAAAGGAAAAAGAGAACGTTAGAATTTGGTGAACTCGATGTCATGCAGATTACTTTTTATTCCTAAAGGGTTGATTATCAAAAATGCAGAAACACATAATTCTTGATTATTAACCACCAGGCTTGATACGAAGTTTCTTGAAATTAAACCTGAAAAAGAGTTGCTTTGATTCAACAATACATCTACTATTTTACACCCTTAAGGGGACAAAAAAATGTGAATAAAATCTGTTTCGAACATTTTGGAATGAGCGTTTCTTTTTGTAAATTTTGGTATATTCGGAAATACTCGTTTCCAAAATTGTAATTGCGACACCCTGTATGTATAGATCTGCCAATATACGTTTATCCATACGACGTACGGAGACGCTGCGTGCTTGTTACGGCTCATGTATTCGATTATCTACGTCGTGGTTTATTACGAGGCTCGATGTACACGGTTTTACTTCCTCTGTTCGTCTGTCACGTTCTCGCTCCTCTAGATTCACGCGACTCCTCCGTACCTTGGCAGGCACCACGCGGGCTTCATTCTCGTTTTCGCCACGCCGTCATCGTTGTCGTCGACTTCGTAGGGGGCGCGTGCACCACGAACGAGCTTCCTGTATACCTAAATCTCAGCAGTATACCAAGCACACCCCTGACCATGCAACACGCCTTGATGGCCCCGGTATCTATTGGTGTCTCTTTCCCGGTTCCGGACGTTTTCTTCGCTGCGTCGAAGATACGATTCCCTTTTTTCCCGCAGGTTTTTTAAATAAATCACATTTCTTAAATGTTTTGTATGTTTTGTTTTTTAAATATAAATTTAATCGTCAAAAATTGTTTGGAGTTTTTAAAATATATTTTATTTGTTCTGATTTTTGAAAATAACTTTAAAATAAAATAAAAAATCTGTTTTCCTTGGATACGAGAATGATGAGATATTTGAAAAAAAATTAAGTTGGGTCTGCAAAATTGCAGACCCAACTTAAGTATTTTTCTTCTAGTGTGAGTAATTTTAAAAATTCATTTTAAGTATTTATAGTATTCTTGTATAAGCATATTTTATATTGTAGATACATTTTAAGTATTCCAAATATTTTGCTGAAAGTATTTTGTCTTCAAGTATAATGAATATTCATGTTAATGATTCAATCGTATACGAATTTGTAGTATTTGCGTGTTTGTTAATTTAATTTAGTTGTGAACCATCCTACATATATATATATATATATATATATAATAATAAAAGTTGAGGAAACACGCTGCTGTGACTCGAGAATCAGAGATCGATTTTCGATAATTCGATTTTATTAAAGTAGACAATATTAGCTGAGATCGAACCAAAAGTGATCTCGTTATTATTTTTCAGTAGCGAAAAGAAAAAAGCTGACTCTTCTCGTTTCTTTAAGGAAAAATGATATAATTATTATTAACCAATGAAGAAATAAACATTGCTTTTCTATTCGAGTTTTGTAAAGCAACGAAAGATTTTTCGAAATTTTTACGGAAACCCCTCCCAATAAATTTCCAGACGATTCGTTCTACCGATCTTTTTTGCACGCTCGATGAGAATAAGAAAAAATAAAAGACGTAGCCATCTACGTCAGTTTGCTCGCTGAAATAATACTCGAAAACGATTCTTTTCGATACTCGATTGGGGTACCCTCCGTTTGCGGATGTATATGCGCGCTTGAAATATTGATGCGGAACTCCGAAGTCCGTTTTCGCTGAAGCGTCAGTTTCGAGTACGTAAATTTTCCGTTTCGTCTGAGAGACCGTCGGTTTTTTCAATATTTCACGTATCAGTAAGCACAAACGCGCTCACACGTACGTACACCCACCGGTGTACACAGGTATTGCTTCTCAAAGAGAAGGAGAAATAGACGAAAAGAAAAGGGAGCGAAAGTTTCAACTTGTTGAACTCGCATGGTTGCTCCAAGGAGTGCAATCCCAGAAGGGACTCGCACGGAAAGGAAATACATATATACACCTACATGGGTATTTCCAAGTGGACCGAAAAGATTTTTAAACGAAAATATCGAGTCTATTTTTTTAAATATATATACATATACACACGTGCACACATACACTTGTATACACATGAAGATGTGTAAACGTGAGGATCGTATATTTACAAATCGAGTTTACAATGAACACACCTTAAAAATAGCAAATTTAATAATAAATTTAAAAAAAATGTTAATTTTTCACTTTCAATATTAATCGAAGTTAAATTCACCGATATCGGCATGTGCTTCACTGACGTTTCCTCAGTGACTGTACATCAGATCCAACTGCCCAAAAAAATGTCTCAATTTTTTAAATTCAATCAATTCGTTCTGATTATCTTATTATAATCGACGATGAACCAAAAACTTAATATGGAGATTGTAATGCTGCATTGACTCCAATGGCATTCACTTTGAACACCCACTGTAAATAAAGTTCATTTCACACAAAAATAATGTTCATGTCACGTTTTCATCTTAAACGACCTTGAACGACTTTGACCCCTAAATGTTTTTTATACAGTTTTCAATACTCTAGAAGATAATTTTAAAAAATGTACCGTCCCATTTCAGAAAGTGGAAGTGACCTTACGGTACAACTTTTGCTACAAACATTTTTTTGTGACGTCAATAATTACAGAGATCTTCAAGGTGGCAACAGTTAGTACCTCATCCTGTATATTGAACTTTCCAATGATGGCTAGTAAGCTCATCGTTGAAATAAAGCTTTCACTATTTTATAGAATGATGAAACTTGGCCTGCTCAATCGCTTGATCCCAAATCTTGTTTATATTTTTCGAATGTACAGTGATTCATTCAAAGTGCTGTAAAAGTAAACATTTTTTTGGTTTCACTTGGAATACGTCATGCATGAGTTTTAAAGGGAATGAGAATCGCTGCTTGCGATGGAGGCGGGGGCTGGGGTGTTGAGTCCGTCCTACGTTCTATTCGAACGCTGAACCGTTGAGCTGCGAGGTTGCGGCACCCTCGAGCAGACTCATCTCTCTCGTCGTGTTTCACCTTTCCGCCCCGCACCCCCCGTGGATCCGACTCGCTCCACTTCCGATCTTTATTACGCTATGACGTGGACGAGAAGAAGAAAGAAGTGATATTTTTGGTGCACGCTGGATGACGAAAGAAGTCGACCCTTTTTTAAATTCGTCCACAGCTGCGGGCCCTTTATATGCTTTCGATCTACACATCCAATCTATCGCTTTGCAGGTTTTCTCGATCGCCTTCGAGCTGAGAAATGAGAAGGAACGGAAAACGAAAATATGCTGTTTATGTGTAAATATATATATATATATATATATATATATATATATATATATATTTACACACACGCAGCATATTTTGGTAGCCCGGAAAGTGACGTTCAAAATGAAAATCTCAAAGCCTCGTATTTACTATTTTCTTTTTCCAAAAAGGAACAATTTTATATATTTCTCTTTCGCGTATGCACTTTCCTTATAATTTTTCTATTCGTGTTACCGTTGTAAAGTGTACCACTGAATAATAAACAAATTACGAACCAACATTATTTTGAATGCTTGCCAAAAAAACTATGCAGAAGTTTTAATGGTTCTCACATTGAAAACAATGGATCTCCCATGGAAAATTACGCTTGCGATTTTACATTCTTAAGGGTAAATTGATATAACGAGTTCGAAACATTATATTATTTACAATAAATGTAAAATATTCAATAAATATACCTTCGATATGACCTTTATATAGTGCACGATTAAAACTCAATCATGGCTACCATAAAAAAAGCTGTTTTTCCACTTTCATCTGCCTCCGTTTCTTTTCTTTCTCGTCGGAGATAACTCGTCTATAACTTTTTACTTTTTTCGACGCGATTCTTGCCTCCTCCTCGAGTTTAGCTCTACCAACGTCACCGCACTCTCGAACTCGAATGTTCATAAAAACGAGCCAGTGAAATGAAATAATATAAATTAGTAATATCCCGGGGAAGTAAGTTTTTATGAAGTGAAAATAAAAACTTGACTAGAAGTTTCAGGTTTTTTCTTTTTTCCATTCCTTCGTCCCGTCAATTTCTTTTCGCATCGCGGTTTTCCGAACTTCCTTTTATTTTCCTGTTGTTCTTCGATGTATTAAAAATTAATTGAGTTCGTTTATTCAAGAACGTCCCAAATATTTCCGATTGATCGAGCATTCGCTCTGCAATGGCAAACAGACGCTAGATACATTAATACCCTGGTGCCTTGTATCGGATATCTTTGTTGGCATCATGCATTATCGAACGAGTATCCGTATCCATTTTGAGGTTTTAAATAATCTACAGGTATATAATGAAAACTAGGTAGATTGATCAAGGTATTTCCTGGGCTCTGAGTCATTAAAAATGTTAAAATCGCTAAGTCATACGACAGAATAGCGCGTTTCCAAATTTTAAAATTTTATGGAGAAAACAGGCTAATAATTTATGTTATATTCGTGTTTCCTGTTGTCTAGTTAATCGTAGTCGCTTTTGTGATAACAGTACGTCAATGTCTGCCTGCTTAAAATCATGATATTCTTAGATTAGATTCATCTTGAAAATGACAAGGAAGTTAAACGACTCCGCCATATTCAGGAATAAATTGATAAATGAAGAATCGAGAAGATGAGCGTTAATTAATAAGCGAAGATACGAAAAGGTAAAAAAGTGAACTCGGGCATTTTTTAAAGTACAGATACAGGCAGTAACGAAACGGACGTTCATGAATTAATAAGTGAATAAATTACTGGGTAAGAATTTGTTGCATTCTTATTGGGAAAACCGAAATTTTAAAAAGTTCAGATTTCGAGTAACTTATGAAACATTAATTAAACAAGGTGTTTTTAATGATTTAAAAAATTGGTTATTATCGAATTATTTAAAAATTAGTTATTGCTAGATATTGAAAAAAAAAACAGTTCAATATTAGTTAAAAAATCGATGTTAGTAATTATTTTTTATTTTTTATGGAGATAATTAAAAATGAAAATGGTAAAGTTTCAACTATAATTTTCTATTCGTACTTAGTTTTTTAATTAATGGATGTATGTATTTATTGACTTATTTACACTCGATTTTTTGTACCCGTGTCTCATGAGTGAAAAGATCTTGCTTGCGGGGCTGTACATCCGCTCATTACGCGGAGTGCAGCCTCTGTACAGTTTTGCACACAATCTGTCCTCACTTAGAGAACTCGTCGTGCACTCAGCGTCCTCGTCGCTGTGCAGTCGTGCTTGTTTCGTTTTTTCTTCATTTGAGAATTTCTGCGTGACGAGCTCTCTATTGACTATTTGCATTACTACTAGATTCCTAGATTCACCATACTCGGAAAACGTAGACATAATTACTATTTTCTAGCATTAAATAAACCAAGCGATCGTTGCTTTAAAAACTTGGAAATTTGAGGCAATGATGGATTGATAAAAGAGAAGATTAATGAAAAATTGGGTAGCTCTAAACTATAGCTATCCGATACGGTGGATTTTCCGTGGACCCTTTGTATTTTTTTTTTTTTTTTGTTCATTTCGATGTGGTTTTGTCCCCTGAACACGAATGTACCATTTATTTTACCGAAAACCCAAAATTTCGAGGGAAAAATGTCGAAACGATATTCTGGAAAGGGTTTTTCCCATTTTCCGAGTCCGATTTTTTACTTTCGGCAAAAACTCGGGCATTTTCGTAATCAGCGGAAAATTTCCGATCAAATACACCCTTTTAATACTTAAAAAACGGAAAAAAAATTTTTTCGA
>JAPYZI010002558.1:0-22606 GCA_030523105.1 Ophioninae sp. A BG-2022a | reverse complement strand
GATGATTTTTCGATTTTTGGCAGAATTTCAAAGTTGGACCATCGATTTTTGCAAATTTTTCCATACATACCCCTTTGCCTCGTTTTTTGCGATTTTTCAGGTGAACTTTCCGGGAAAACTATCAGCGATATCGATACGAATCCAACGCCATTGTTTAAGTTAGGCAAAAACCTTTTCCCAACCCACCCAATGAATCTCCATAGCGTATAAGAAGGTGACTCTACGGTCTTGTGAAATTTCGTGATTTTCATGATTTCGGGAAAGTGGCCGGGGAAAGTCGAAATTTTTTTTTTACCTTTTTAACCTCTTAAAAGGGTCTATTTCATCGAAAATTTTCCGCTGATTACGAATATGCTCGAGTTTTTCCCGAAAGTGCAAAATTAGACTGGGAAAATGCAACAAACGTTTTTAGAATATTTTTTTGACATTTTTCCGTAGAAATGGGAGAGTTCAAGGCGAATCAAGTGGTGGATTTGTTGAAATGTTAATAATAATTCAGGGGCGGATCCGGGAACTATACATGCTGGTATCAATCGACTCAGAATTTCACCGCCAAACCCCCATTTAATGGATGACATTCCGTCGTGGGACACCCTGTATAATATAATACCTATAAAAGGAAGCAGGGCACAACTGTGCCCGAAGCATCAACACCTACACGAGTAAGAAGGACGCCATCGTTCTCCCCACGTTTATGCCTACGAGAGAGAGTGAGAGCGAGAATGAAAACCGCCGTCAGCGCCACTACTCGCGAACTACCAATGGAGGCAGCCCCCAGCAGAATCGGCACATATAATCCTTAAGAACTGTCCTTCTATGCGCAATCTGATTTCGGTGACAAGGGATAGCCGATGGAGAAGTGTTGGTTTCAAATGAAATGGCATATGAGTGAATATTGCGAATTATATTTTTAAAATGTATTTATTGGTATTTTCTTAACTGGAAGTACCGCCGAAAACGTCATCCCGACCATCCAGTCACCAGTGGCGGCTTAACAATTTAAAAACACTTTTTCCGCGCACATAGCCTACAAAATGTGAGTCACGCGGAAGGAAAGACGTTAATCATGCCCGGATCAAAAACTTATCAGGAATGATGAAAGTAGAAACGAGAAAAACAAACGAATGGATCATCATTTATTTACTTCCCAATTTTTTGACGAAACTACATCGACATCTCCACATTCGATTGCTGTTAATTTTGTGAAACATTTGCACCCTCGAGCCGATAAGAGTTTTACATTACTAGCGGGAGTCGATTATCCAATACCGGCACGCTGTCAAAGCGGTATTGTTTATCGATGACCCCTACCCTGGATAAATTTCGATTATCGACGTCTCTTTATCCTTAATGAAATATTTCTACACGTTATATTAGCGCATACTTTCTAGATTTTTGTTCATATTTTATATAATACACTATGCCAGCGCTTTGGGAAACGGTCGTTTGTGCGCAAAATTTTTGGAATTCCATGGGAAACAGGGGGGGTCAAGTGATAAGTGAGGTTAACCGTTCCAGAATCGCAACCCTTTATCGAAGATTCTGAAGGAAGTTAGAAATGAGAAGGAGTACGTCATAAGATTGCTTCCAAATCTGTTTATTGATCAATCTTCGCCACTGAGAAGTAAAATGAAATCGAAGGAAGTCTTAGAAATAAGCACATTGTTTAGTGCGAATCTCACACGTCGACAAAACTGATGCGGTATTCTAAGATTCGGTTCACTTTCATTTCGAACAAAAGTTCAAATAAATCACTGGAGGAAACATTTGTATACTTGTGAACCAATAAGTATTGATAATAGTGTGGCCGGTTCAATCATTCAACTTTAGCAAGCTGTCTTCCATTTCAGATGTCTCGAATGCGGTGTAATCAAATTACGCATCGATATTTCTTTTTCCTCAATCCTTTGGAGAAGACCATGTCGGGACAGTCCAGAGTGATAACTCAGCAAAAATTATAGTCGCCATAATGTATCGATGGATACAGATCTTTGCCGAACATCGTCGAGCTTACGTGGGTTTACAAATGAATATCAAAATGTTGATACGGTCTTTTTCTGTTCCTGTTGAATTCACCGTTTACACATCGTCTGTTGGTGTAGTTAAGTTCCGTCCTTTCAGCTAAGCACGTGGGAGCATTGCATTAACGCCATTGTACTTTTCCAGGCGGACAGATTACCGGTTTTTAGCAGCACGTTATTTCCTCAAATAATATAACGAATCGTCATAGTCCAGCTCATCCCGGACAAGTTTGACAGTGCCATCCTCGTTCCAACGGTTGAGATCGCACTTAAACTCGGTGCAAGCTTCTGGTTTGCCATCGACCGAACATCGGCAGGAGTTGCAGTATCTCATGAAAATTTTACCGGGCACGCAGCTCTTCGTTCCTTCGACCTCCCGTCTCTTTCTATCTCCGCCGTTGGTATTTCCCTCATAGTACAAGTAAAAATTGGTCGTACCGTCCTTGTTGTAAATGTCGCGATCGCACAACTTTCGAGTACATTCCGCCGGTTTTCCTTCCAACGAACACTTGCAAGTGTTGCACCAGATCTTGAAGGATTCACCTGGTACGCAGCTTGTCAGGTCGTCAAGGTCATTCCCCACCCTGTCAACTCCATTATTACGGTCCAATGCGTATGCAAAATATTTGTACGTGCCGTCTTTGTTCCAAATGTTGTGGTTGCATTCCATCCTCGTACAACCCTCCGGTTTTCCATCCCACGAACACATGCACGTGTTGCACCATTTCTTGTACGGTTTACCCGGCGTGCAGGTCTCCTCCTCAGCTATTTTGAGGGAAAATAAAAAAATTAGAAAGTTCCATCCATGTCGATGAAGATCGGATAGAAATCGGCACTTCAATTTTTTTTAGTTGGTTTGGTGAGAAGTGGTAAAATCACGCGCTACTGCAAAAAAAACCATTCTTCGTTTGAACTAACTCAAATTGTAGAATGCAGTCCACCATATGATCCAGGAATCGCGAATTTAAGCTAACATTGTGATTACAACGATTAAAATCCTAATCAAACTTTAAATGCATTCTTCTCGAAATTTTGTTTCGAAATAATATACACGATATCTTGAAAGCTAACGGAGGCATTTATTTTCAATTTGGTAAATATATTCGATGTAAGAGAAGTTTAATTAACGACTCGACCAACGTCTTCATTCTCCAAGTTTTTCAAATCAGTTATCAACAGTACGCGGATTTTTTTTCGACGAAACGGAAACAATAATTGAAAAATTGAATTACGATTATGGAAACACAATGAAAATGAAAGCTCGCACAAATTTTTACCAATTCTATCATAAAAAACTCTTGTTTTCTTTGGAAGGAATTGGCTACTTGGACGAATGGTCGCTCGGACTCTCCGCGCACTTACCGATCACACCAGCGATGATCGCCAACAGAAAAAACACCAAGAATCGCATTGTCGTCAAGCAAGACGTCGAAGCGCGGCAATCCCGATCTTCTTATGACAGATGTATCCAGGGTGAATGATACCTTGATCGCGTTTCTAGCTCGTTTAAATAGTGCAGAAAAAAGCGATGCGCCAAGTGTTTCGACCAATCGCGATTATTCGCCGATTTGCCTCTTTCATTCTTATTTGTCTTCGTAGATAAGGAATCTTTGAAACATTTTTTCAGTCGATTATAATAATAACAATAATGATAGTTAAAGCCAGTCAGAATGCTATCTATTTTTCCTGATTGATTGAGAACATTATTTTTTCAATAAATGTTTTGTATTTTTCAGCGTTTTTTATTTTTCATTTTAATTTTAGCTGCCATTGGGAAGCGGACGTTCGTGCGGAACATTTTAAGGATTCTGTGAGGAACGGACGGGCCGAGTGATAAATGAGGTTGACCGTTCCAGAATCGCAAACCTTTATCGAAAATTCTGAAGGAAGTTGGAAATAAAAGTACGTGATTCGATTGATTTCAAATCTGTTTATTGATAGATGTCTGCCACCTAGAGATAAAATGAAATCGAAAGAAATCTTTGAAATAAGCACGCAGTTTAGTGATAATCGCTGACACGTCGACAAAACGGATTCGGTATGTGAAGATTCGGTTTACTTTCATTTCGAACAGATGTTCAAATAAATCACTCGAAGAAACATTTGTATACTTGTGAACCAATAAGTTTTGATAATAGTGTGGCGGGTTCAATCATTCAACTTCAGCAAACCGTTAAACTCGATCTTCCATTTCAGTGATCTCGAATGCTGTGTAATTATAATACGCATCGATATTTCTTTTTCTTCGATCCTATCAAGAAGACCACGTCGGGACACTTCAGAGCGATAACTCGAGCAAAAATTATAGCCGACGTAATGGATCGCTAAAAAAGCGGTGGAAGGTACGGGTCACCGACGAAGATGGACACAGATATTTGCCGAACGTCGTCGAGCTAGCGTGGATTTAAAAATGAATATCGAAATGTTGATACGGCCGTTTGCCGTTCCTGTCGAATTCACCGTTCCCACATCGTCTGTTGGTACAGTTAAGTTCCGTCCCGTCAGCCGAGCACGTGCAAGCGTTGCAGTAACGCCATTGTACTTTTCCAGGTGGACAGATCACAGGTTTATCAGCGGCACGTTTTTTCCTCAAATAGTGTATCGAATCGTCGAAGTACAGCTTATCCTCGAGAAGTTTAACAGTGCCATCCTCGTTCCAACGGTTGAGATCGCACTTGAACTCGGTGCAAGCTTCCGGTTTGCCATCGGCCGAACATCTGCAGGTGTTGCAGTATCGAGTGAAGATTTTACCGGGTACGCAGCTCTTCGTTCCATCGATCTCGCGTCTCTTCCTATCTCCACCGTTGGTATTGTCCTCATGGTACAAGTAAAAATTGGTCGTACCGTCCTTGTTGTAAATGTCGCGATCGCACAACTTTCGAGTACATTCCGCCGGTTTTCCATTCGGCGAACACCGGCACGTGTTGCACCACAATTTGAAGGGCTTGTTAGGCTCGCAGCTCGTTATCTCATCATCCTCGCTGCTCGGCTTAAAGTCATACGTTACACTTTCCTCATAAGCGAGAGCGTTCAACGTACCATTCCTGTTCCAAACCGAACGATTGCACATCATCTTGGTGCAACCCATCGGTTTTCCTTCCGGTGAACACTTGCACGTGTTGCACCACAATTTAAACGGCTTGCCAGGCTCGCAGCTTGTTACCTCATCACCCTCGTTGCTCGTCTCACCGTCGTACGTTAGACTTTTCTGATAAACGAGATCTGTCAGTGTCCCGTCCTTGTTCCAAACCAAACGATTGCACATCATCTTGGTGCAACCCATCGGTTTTCCTTCCGGCGAACATTTGCACGTGTTGCACCATAACTTGAACGTTTTACCGGGTTCGCACGTCTTTTCTTCGGCTGTTTCGACATCGAAAAAGATAATATTAGCTAAATCGATCGATCGGAAAACCGCACGGAAGTCAGTGACGGATCGGCAACCGGAATCTTCCCAAAAGAAATCTTGTAAAGGGCCTTTGAAGGCAAAAGATCCTTTGCAATATTGATTGTTGTTTCTTTGAGTATTAAAATATTTTTTTTTTTTATACAATTTCATCATACTATCATAGATCATCGATACATAAAATCAAATATTAAATTTTTCAACGATTTTAGTCATGACTCGAAAATTAATTTTCTTCTTCAGTAATCTTTACTTCCTGTTTGGCAGATGATGTACAATTCATTCAGAGCAAGGAGAACAGTATTCGTGGATTTTATCGCAGCGAAATTTTCTTTCGATTTTGCCTTAATATCGCCAAAGTTAAAAAATCTCCATCGCCGAATCGCACACGAATGTGCGGGCGGCACTGATTCATTGGCGGTGAATCATCAACGTAAAGATTTTCTCTTCAGAAGAGATTGGTAACAAGACACAACGTCAAGGAATAACGTTTCGAAAATCAAAAATCTATTGCACTTGCGAAGAAAAGTTGCGTTACGTTTTGATAATAAACAGCCTCGTAGCTTTAGTTTCCAAAACATACGAAAGTTGAATAATTGGCAATTGAGCAGTCAGTTTGGTGAGAATTGGCTACTGAGGCGAACGCTCGCTCGGACTCTCCGCGCTCTTACCGATCACAGCAGCGATGATCGCCAACAGAAAAAACACCAAAAATCGCATTGTCGTCGAAGCGTGGCAAATACGATCTTTTTATGACCGTTGCACCAAGTATGACTGACACCTCCGGCGGGCTTTTAGCACGTTTAAATAGCGCCGAACAAGTTGATACGTCAAGTGATTCAACCAATCGCGACGTCTCGCCGATTTGGCTTTTGTATACATGTTTGTCCTCTCAGATAAGGAATCGTTGGAACTTTTTTTTAATGAAATAATAATAATAATAATAGTACAGCTTCTCAGAATCTTATTCACTTTTATCGGTCAATGGAGAAAACTAATTTTTTCAATCAATGTTTAATAACTCTTAGCGTTCTTTTTAATTTTCAGCTGCTATTTTGTTTCATTCCGAGCGTATTGGACTAATATCTTGTTTTCTTATTGCCGTATCTAGCGTCAAGATTAACGTTTGCCCAAAACGTGGAGACCATCCTGGTGTATCGGCAACCGGACGTCTCTGAGCAACGTTTTTTGGATTCCGTAATGAATGGGTGGGTCCAATGACGAGGTTCGCAGTTCCAGAATGGGAAAACCTTTATCGAAGATTTTGACGGAAGTTGGATATCAGAAGAAATACACCATTCGATAGCTTTGAAACTCTGTTTATTGATGAATGTCCATTATTTAGAGGTACAATGAAATCGAAGGACATTTAGAAATAAGCACGTAGCTTACTGAGAATCGCTAACCCATCGACAAAGCTAATTCGGTGTGTTAATGTTCGATCGTTGTTAATTTCGAAAAAACAAACAAAAAAAAGTATTGAATTAATCTCTCGTTGTAACATTTGTATACTCGTGAACCAAAAATTTTCAACAACAGTGTTGTGGCGCGTTCGATCGTCGAATTGCCGCAAGCTGTCAAACTCGATCTTCCACATCAATTGTCTCGAACGCTGTGTAATTAGAAGACGCGTCGACGCGTCCTTTTCCTCGATTTCATCGATAAGGCCATCTCGGTACATTTCGGGGAGCGAATTGGAGCGAAATTATAGCGATCCGTGAATGATCGTTGAAACAGCTATGTATCGTACCAATCTCTATACTACAAAAGTACGGTGAAGTAACGGTGTTGTAATTTTCCAGGCGGACGGATTATTCGTTTTGAGCAAGACGACTTTCTCTGCGTCTGGCCATTACTTTCTCCCAGTCCATCTCATCCGCGTAACCTCTGACAGTTCCATCCTCGGACCAACGGTTTAGATCGCACTGGAAATTGGAGCAAACTTCCGATTGGCCATCGGACGAACATTTGCAGACGTTGCAGTATCGCATGAAGACTGCATCGGGCACGCACTTCGTTTTTCCATCGACCTCGTTACTCTCCTCCGCTTTATTGAGACGAATAAGAAATGTTATAAAAATTCGTTCGATTTCGATGAACATCGGTTAGAAATCGGCGATCCGATACGCTAAGCGGAAATCGATCAGCGATTGGTTTACGATAGAATACAAGAGTTATAATTCAACTTTCGTTTTGTTTCTTTGGTATGTGGTTGGATTACTGCGAAAGCTAAAAAAATAAATAAATGTTCTTCGATTGAATCAACTCAAATTGAAAAGTTCACCGTATAACGAAAGAATCGAAAATTGAAGCTGATAAAACATTAAAAGCATTTTTCTCTATACTGTGCTTTTCGTCGTTACGTACACAATTTCTCGAAAGCTAATGAAAAGATTTATTTTCAATTAGGTACGTGTATTCGACGCGAAAGTGCTTTGATTAACGACTCGTTTCACGTTTCTATTATTCAAGCTTTTTAAATCAGCTATTAATTATTCAATTTTTTTTTCTTCGACGAATCGAAGAAAAAAAAAATTGAATAATTTAATTACGATTGTTGAAACACCATGAGAATAAAAGCTCGCACAAGTCTCACTGTTCGGACATTTGTTGGAATGTTTCGCTGTATTATTATTATTCTTATTTATTAATTTCGTTACATGAATAGTAACGAAATTAATAAATAAGAATAACAATAATAACATTCCCAAACATTGGAACACGCAAGTTTCCGAAAAAAGGGACCATTTTTATTATTCAACATTTTTATATATATAATTTAAAATATTTATGCGATAATCCTGACTTTCGGATCATCGCGATGTTTCGTCAATTTGACAACTGATTCACCGTCCCACGATTCACTTTCAACAAGGAGAAGAACATTCGTTGGCTTTATCTCAGCGAAATTTTCATTCGAATTCGTCTTAGTATCAAAGTTACCAAAGTAAAAAAACGCTGCATCGCTTAATTGAACACGAATGTGCGCGCGGAACTGATTCATTGGCGGTGAATCATCAACGTTGCGTCTTTCCCTTGAGAAGAGATTGGAAACTGGAAACAGCTTCAAGGAATAGCATTTCGAAAAGCAAAAATCTATTGCACTTGCGAAGAGAAGTTGTGTTACGTTTTGATAATAAACAGCTCCGTCGCTTCAGTTTCCAACACATACGAAAGTTGAAAAATTGGCAATTGAGTAGGCAATTTGGGGGAATTGGGTACTTAGGCGAACGGTCGGTCAGACTCTTCGCTCACTTACCCATCACACCAGCGATGATCGCCAACAGACAAAACACCAAGAATCGCATTTTGTTCAGGCTCGACGGGAAAAGTTTCAAGATTCGATCTTCTGATAGATATGCCAAGCTTGACTGACATCTCGATCGCGTTTCTTGCCATTTAAATACCCGTTAACAACCCATTATCATTTCTATCAATTGATGAAAAATAAATTTACTTCAGACAAACCGAACCAGGCGGAGTTTCAGAAGACCTTCGAATTTAAAAAAAAAACAATTGGTTGAAACTCGAACGCCACAAATAATTTTGCTAGATAAACGTGATATTTTAATTTGAATTTCAAAAATGAACATGTGGCTTTCATTCTCCGTCGTCTATCAATAATTCGACGATTTGACTTTATTATTCATATTCCTTCTTGCCAAATACGAAGCCTCTGAAACTACACTTTTTCATTAATGATAATGATAATGTGATTCATTAAAATGCCGCATTTTCAATAAATTCATTATTTTTCAATTAACTTTCGACTATTGTTAATTAATAATTCATCAACGGTCAATTAATAATAATAATAATATGATTCATAAAAATACCACATAATCAAGAATTTCATTATTTTTCAATTAACTTTCGTTAATTGAAAAATAATGAATTTCTTAGTTGTGAAAAGAAAACTTTTGGTTAATTGTTTCACTTATCACTATTGATCGAGAATTCGCAACAAGAAACCGCCATTTTTATGTTATTCAAATGAATTATGTTATGATGAGTCAATGTTTCTTTTTTTAGTGTTTCTCGAATTTGTTCGGCTATTTTATTGTTAATTTCGGATCCACCATTTAAAATGTTTTTCATGTCTCCAATTGACACAATTGTCACAGCTGTAGAGCCAAACATGTGCAAATAGCGTGAAACCTAAAATGTAAATGTGTTCTTTCCAGCGCGAAAAATATCGGAATGCCTACTCGTCCCCTTCCAATAAAAACTTTCATCCACGTTCTTCAAATTCTTATCCACATTCGATCGCTTTCTTCCACACATTGATATTTTTTTTAAATTTTAAATTGTAATTTACATGACTTTTTAAAATTAGAATTTAAATTTCGATGTTTTTTTTAATTTAGAATTTTCATTTAGATGTTTTTTAAATTTAGAATTTTTATTTAGATTTTTTTATATTTAGAATTTTTAATTTAGAAAAAAAATAATTTTTTTCATTGAAATCGTAGTGTTTCAATTGAATCAATTATTATACAACATTGTTTTTTTTTCGAATCGTCTTCGTAAATTTTTTTCATAATTTTGTTCAGTTCGATATAAATATTTGCTTAAAACGTAAGGCTTCACAGTTTCGAAATAATTGACTTTCCTCACTTAAGAGGGGTTTCAAATCGTGTCCAGAAAATACGAGAGTATTTGACACTCCTGTTATGAACGATATATCAATCGTCGACGATTGCCGTGTTTTTCGTTCGTGTCTGTGCACGATCGACGATCTCATCCTTTGCCATTTCCTCACGAGAAACAACCTAGAATGAAAATAGACAAATGTAAACATTGTATCGAGGACGATTTTCATTACGCCCGGGCTCTTTGATCATGTGATCACAAATCTATCAGAATTCCACAGAGAGAAAAGCCAGTCCAACAAAATTCACCCTCCAGTGCGGTCAATTTATAATCAAAATCTTTTAATCCGTAAGCAAAATAATACTCGAGTACGAATCGAATTAAAAAATAAATCTATCGTTAGACTTCATTTTTTTCAACGGCTTCTCGTGCCCGAAATTGACCATTGATAACCCGATATTACGAGAAAAATCACGAATTCGATAGTTCCAAACGTGCTCAAAAAAAATTGAAAAAAAAAAAAAAAAATTTCTCGATAATTCGTTGAAAAAAATTATTCGTTTAATGACAAATCGTGAGACAAAAATAAATGAAAAGAAAAATAAATAGAAAATTAAATAAAGATATATTTACGAGATAAATCGTGGAAAACATTTTTTTTCATTCACCTATCGTACTACAAAAAAAAACAAAAGAGAATCGGAAAAAAAACATATTTTCTGGATCATCCGTAAAAAAAATAAAATTTGTTCAATCACCAATCGTCTTGCAAAATCAAGCAAAAAAAAAACGAATACAAAACAATATAGATTTTTTTGGATAACACGTAAAAAAAAAGTTTGTTTAACCACAAACCGTATTGCAAAATAATTACAAAAAAAAGAAGAATAGAAAAAAAGATATTTTCTTAATAATTCCTAAAAATTCATTATTTATGCAATTAAGAATCTTGGTGCAAAAAATAAAATAACGAAGATTCAAATAAATCTATATGTTCTCGAAATAAAAAAGAAGAATAGAAAAACATAATATTATCTCGATAATATGTAGGGAAAAAAAAAACTTATTTATTCAGCCGTTACTGTATCAATGACACGTGTCATTTTGTATAGAATGTTCGAGACGGACAAGATATTTTTTTTTCGTCTCTCCTGATCGCCCTCATTTCTTGTCGACTGAACAACGTCAACGTCCGTTTTATTTGCTCCGGGCACGAGGCCCTCTGCGACGATGTCTTTATCCGAATTAAGCGAGGAGGAAAATGACCTTCAGACACCAAGATTCGCGCGAAGAAGCTCGCGTTTGAGCGTACTAAGTTCTACACCAGGTACACGTGCGATATGTCATCCGTAAACTGCCGAATCAAATTACCGTAATTTTACCGTTTAATATTGCACAAACGTTTCACGTAATTAGGTCAACTGATGATTTAAAAAATAAATAAACAAATATCCTATCGCGCGAGTAACCTGAAATTTGAAATACAACTTCCACTTAATATCATAAAATACATTCTAAAAGAATTTTTCCCAAAGCGCGGTATTTTTCGAGATGTCTATTTTTGAAGTTTTTTTTTAAATAAAATTCCAACAAAATAAAACCGTTCAAGATGAAACTTTGGACAAACCTTGATTTTAATATTCTAAAAGGAGCTCTAAAATAGGAGACTTTTGGCAATTAGCAAATTGCTCTAAATGGAAAAATCTACTTTTAGGGCACTTTCCCAAAAGTGGGACGAAATTTTGAAAAATTGCTCATTTGAGTTTACTCAGAAACTTCAAATGATAAAAATACTTAACTTACAGATTTCGAAACTAGAGAATTCGAGCTTCAATTTGATTTTTTTAAATTGCTTCACGACCATTCTTCGCCAAGTTATAGCCTCCTGAAAAATCACCTGAAAACGTGGAGTTTTTTTTTTTCCTGATTCTCTAATAGTCGTGCCTAGTGCATATATAAAATAAAAATAAAAAAAGATGCAACCATCGTTCCGCAGGTAGTCCATCTCCGACCCTAAGTGCTGTCGTACTCGGCCCCATCTCGGAAGAAGTACTTCGCGTATGGAGCCAGCTTCCGGAACGTATACGCCTCGATCCAAGTTTGGGAGCGATCCAGCGAGAGTACGACAAGATCAACGTGAACGAAGAAATCTCGTACGATCGTCCAAACGTGCATATTATTCTACATTGATTTTTATTTATTTACATCTAAAGTTTATTTTCAACATTCGAATTTTATTGTCGAACTTTCCATTCATTTTTCATTATTCGCATTTTAAGTTTATTTTACGCATTTTATTTTTTTCTTTGTTTTGATTACTCGTATGTTATTTTTATTTATTTTTATTGTCGTTTTTTTTAATTGATTTTTATTACTAATATTTTATTTCAACACGAAATTTATTTGAAAGAAAAAGAATTTTTGTCGCTGAAGTAATACAGGAGTTTATATGGTTTTGATAGACGTACATGGGGCAACGTTGTGGCGGAAGAGACGGTCGTCCTCAATATGTCAATTACGGCTCAACCATCCACGTCTTCTAAGTGAGAAATTACTACAAATACACACGCATGGATATACGTCTATTTACATAAATATATATATTTATTTAATTCGACTTACGCGAGTATAAACTTTCATCGACAAATAAATAAATAATTATTTGTCTTTCTTTATTTAAACACTATTTAAATATTACTTATTAATATTTGAAATATTAAAAAATATTAAGCATTAAATAAAAATAAAGATTTTAAGTATTAAAGTTAGTATTTAATAAATAAGTATAAATAATTATTGATTTATTTAAATATAGATAGAGCTGAACGTTCATATAATATAAACAAGCAATGATTCCAGGCAGAAAAGTGCACAGCCCATAATTGAGGAGTTCGATGAACAGGTTCACGGCAGCCAATGTAACAAGCGAAAGCCCATTTATCGATACACCAAATTAGTGCTCCTCGTCTGCTGCTGGATCATATTTACCGTAAGTTTATTTCCCTCCATTTATTTTTCCATTTTCTTGACTTAATTCCTTAATTAATAAGATCGGTTAATTTGACAAAACAAAAATCGGAGTTATTTACAAAAATCAATTTGAAAATAATTATTTGTTATATTTAACTGTCAATAATGTTTCAACTGTCCAACAGGATATATTGAATTCCAATGATCGTTGATTGATTCCGTTAAATTTTCCGTTTCAGATGATTTTGATGACGAAAAACAAAAAGATACTGGCAAAGCATGATATTTTCGTCTCGGAGAATGAAACAAAAAGTATCCTTTTTTTTTCATAGCAATATCCAGTCTTTTTACTAAAACGTTTGATCCTTTTTAGCTATTAGAAAAAAAAAGAAAGTGCGATAACTATCGAAATAGGAATTTTTTCGTATTGTTTGAAAAGTTGTTGAAGGATGGGAATTGGGATTTTCGTTCAGCATGAAATCATTTTTGGGCAGGAGGCAAAAGCGGAATAGTTTTTGGTCGGATTAGTATCTTGCTTGGGCTAAAGGCAGAAGAATAGACAGAACGCAAATTAATAGCGTCTTCATTGGCCAGAGGCAGAAAAATTGTTTCTTTTTTTTACAAGAAGCAGAAGAATAATGACTTAATTTGATAGGGGGTGGAAAAATAGTGTTTTGTTTGGGTTGAAGGCAGAAAAATTGTTGTTTTTTTTGGCCAGGCAGAAAAATAATCGTCTTTCTTGATTTTCTTTAAAAAAATTAAAGGTTACGCACTGTTGGACGATCATTCAGGCAGCATTCGCGTAAGCATCAGAGTCGAGGGTCCTCTGGTGCCGTTTCGCGAAGATGGAACAAACAAGAGTATTACGATGCCTCGTTTATTCGTTTGGCTCGGGTCAACGAGCGTTCATGCGGAAAACGATAATTCGTCAAGCAATGGCCAATGGAACGTTCATTGTTCATCGGTGAACATTATTTTTCAGCTATTGCGATAAAAAATAATAAAAAATAAATAAAAGTGCACGAAAGGACAGTTCAGATTTGTGTGTTCTCGTAGAATCTGACGGAGCCATGGATCATACCGATATTACCGATAAACGCGATGAACTTATTGCCACCTAGCAGCCAAAGTAAAATCTTCGACTTGACGAACTTCACGAGCAATTGTAGCGATGATCAAGCTATCGTTGTCAACATGATGACCGATCTATCCGAAACTCTACCGATTTCGATTTACTACGATTTCTTTCCGATCGAAGTTGAGGACGGTATTGTTTACGCTGCTGTGGTTCTTCTTGGTCTCTACGTCCTCATAGTTTTCGAGGTAATAACGAGTAGCTTTAATGATATTTAAAAATAAAGGAGAATTATGAGCTAAAGATTGTTCGAAAAAGATTGTCAACAAAGCATTGGCTGCCATGTTGGCGTCTACGATGTCGATTGCAATACTGACGGCCTTCAACGAGGTACGTTTATCACCCATCAGTCGAACCTTAAAAGAAAAGATCACGGTTGAGAATAGATTTATCGAATTATTTGAATGGTTATCCCCGTTGGGTCATGTGACAAACGGATTATTTCAGCGACCAACGATGACCGAGCTGGTTTCTTGGATCGACGTGGATACTCTTCTCTTATTATTCTCCATGATGATCATCGTTGCTATATTCACCGAAACTGGACTCTTCGATTACATGGCTGTTTACGCTTTCAAGGTATTCGAACCGATTGAACAATCTCCACTGTCAACAATCTCCCAAATTATTATATATGTTAGTATTCTCCAAGTTTGCTTGATGAGTTACGTCATCACAGATAACAGGTGGAAAACTCTGGCCCCTGATAAACACCCTGTGCTTCTTCACCGCGTTCGTGTCGTCGTTCCTAGACAACGTTACGACGGTCCTCCTGATGACCCCGGTAACCATAAGACTGTGCGAAGTTAAGCAACTCAATCCAGTGCCGGTTCTCACAGCGATGGTCATTTTTTCGAACATCGGGGGTGCTATAACACCGGTCGGTGATCCACCCAACGTCATTCTGGCCTCCAATCCGGCAGTTGTGAAAGCGGTAACTAACCTCGTTGTTTAATAGTCCCCCAATTTTTTCCAGCTTTCCGTAGCTATTGGGATCCTCAAAGTGTCCATCAATGTTTCTAACGTTTGGAATTGGCGTCAAAACCACCGTCAATTGGCTATCAATTTTGATAACAATCGACAGTTATCGAACTTCGATTCTTTATGGGGGTTTTTCGAAACAGAATAGCTGCGGTGTTGATATTTACACATGTTTTCGTTCGAACCACGAAGTAACTCGTCGTTCTCCTTAAAGGGCATCAGCTTTGGTACTTTCGTGATCCACATGGGTACCGGTGTTTTGATAGTTCTGGTTGTTATTTACGCTCAATTGCGATTCATATTCCGGGACGTAACGGTCCTCCACTTTGACGAACCTCAGGACGTAAAGGAACTCCGGCATGAGATCGCAGTTTGGCAGAGGGCCGCTTGTAGCTTATCGAGTTACAGCAAAGAGGAAAATCTCGTCCGATTGACTCTGGTGAAAAAGATTCAAAGATTGTTATCCCTGTTGAAGAAGAAGCTGATGACCGGTAGCGTTGCCCTTGAAACGTACAAAACGACTTTAGAAGAGTTGCAGGAAAAGGTAGGATCCTAATATCGGAACTTATGGTAGTAAGTGTATGAACTTCCTCGTTAGAAAGAACACTGATTTTTTTTTTTTTTGTGTGCTGTAATATAAAAATTCAGAATTCGCGGAAAATGCAGCATATCTTATCGAGGAATTACGTCAGTAATTAATTGACGAAAACAATGCATTTAACACACAACGTTTGGAAAATACGCGCGGATCGATTTTTTAAACGGAATTATTAATAGTTTGCGATTAGATACAAACTATGCGAAAAGGGGAAATGATGAACAAAACTGACACGATTATATTCGTTTTATTAAAAAATTTAGGCAATTTGAATCATACATTTGATCGGAGATTGTTTGGAATTCAAACAATATGCTGTTGAAAAGTGATATTCATTGGTAAATTTGAATGAAAAATTATTTTCTCGAAGATCAAACCAAAAGAAACGACGTTAGTAATTTTTTTCGGGCACAGCTTAATGAAGCGTCGATTGATAAGTCGACGCGAGTCAAGCTGATTTCTATTTAAGCATTTCATTTTTAATAACAATAATTGAACTCGTTTATTACCAAAATGATCGAACAATTATTGTCTCGTAATAAATATTATTATCCTTAAATGTATTGTATTGTTCTATATTCAGAATTAACAAATTATAGATACACTGTTGAATAATCAATCCACTAGTGCTGCTTTAAAAACCGGATGTTCCGTCAGCATTCTCCATTCGTTACGTTTGTTTTTCAGTATCCGATCAGGGACAAATGGTTGCTGATTAAATCGAGTTTAGCTCTGATATTCGTCATCACTCTCTTCTTTCTCCACAATATACCGCATTTCCATTTATCGCTTGGCTGGACGGCGTTATTGGGGGTTCTTCTGTTGCTGATACTTGCCGATTCCCAGGACATAGATGGCGTATTGGCGAGAGTCGAATGGAGCACGCTTCTCTTCTTCGCTGCTCTGTTTATCCTCATGGAGGTGAGTTTGTAAAAGTCCGTCAAAGATTTTTCATTATCAACCTGTCAATCTTTATTCTCTGTATCAAGGCACTCTCGAGGTTAAGTCTGATAGCCTGGATTGGAAAACAAACGGAAAACATAATACTCTCGATAAACGAAGAATCGCGTTTGGCTGTTGCTATTCTATTGATACTTTGGGTTTCCGCGATCGCGAGCGCTTTCGTCGACAATGTACCTCTCACGACTATGATGATTAGAATTTCAACGAGTCTCTCGGAGAACAAAGATTTACATCTGCCGTTGCAACCATTGGTATGGGCTTTGGCATTTGGCGCTTGTCTGGGAGGTAAAGAGACAACAAAAGTTTAACGATCGATCAATCAATGACCATCAGCTATTTTGCGAGAGTACAGATATTTATCTTTACCCAGGAAACGCTACTCTCATTGGAGCAACGGCCAATGTCGTTTGCGCTGGCGTCGCTGAACAACACGGTTACCGATTTTCCTTCGTCCAGTTCTTCAAGTGAGTCAGTTTATTATTAGGTCTAGTAAAAACAAATCCATGACTTTTTCAACAAATGCCTTTCGTTATCTGTATCTGTCTTTGCACATGTCCAATCGGGATTGACTCGGTTTGGTATTCGGTGCGGTTGACTCCAGAGAATAATGGATATCTTTTTACTACGCCTGATATCACGAATCCACCTTTTTTCTTTTTGATGACAGGGTCGGCTTTCCTATGATGCTGACGAGCACTACCGTCGCCACGATTTATCTGATCGTAGCTCACGTCGTCTTCGATTGGAATTGATTTCGATTGTGAAATGTTTAACAAACGTTTCAATGATTATTGAATAATTCCTATGAGAGTGGAATTATCAACGGATATTACGTATTATTTTATGTATTCCGCTTGTTCGAGGAAAGAAGCAAAAGTACGCGAGACTGATTTAACTGTAGGCCTCATTTTTTCAGCTTTCCAGTTCGGTGTAACAATTTTTTATTTTTGTTATGTTTATCGTTAATCTTTTGTACACCAGTTTTGTTGTATTAAAATTTTGTTGTTTTTTAAATCAAGCTTGTCGAGTTTTTGTGACCCGTGATTGATCTGTATCAGCTCAGACAAATCCTACGTTATCGATGATCGACGAGATTTTCTACCTGGCGAATAGCGCCACCTGGTGCAAAGATCTTCAATTCAGTCGTCCGCGTGGACGATCATGCTGATTTATACTTATATCGGTAACTAGCTTTCATCAAAGACTTCTGGGGGTATCGAAACATTTTTTTTTTTTAAACACTTTTCAATCCTTTGAGGGATTATTTTTTTCTAAACGCTGAAATACAGAATTCTAAATTTACAACCAATAAACAGAGTAGCAATTTTAATGACTTCTATTTTAAAAAAACGATAGAATTCTATTTTACTTTGATTTTTATTTCATTATAATAATCTTGATTTATTTCTTTAATTTCTTGTATTATTTATTTTCATATGTTTCGTGAATCTTGCCGATTCATATTTTATTGATTCGTAATTTAATTAATTCGTTAATTTGAATCGTTCAAAGGAATTCAATTATTTTGGGAAACTTGGCAGCAGTGATAATTAAAATATTTATTGTTCGAAGCGAATTATCGCAGATATTCGGATATTGATAACGTTCAATCCTTTTTTCAATTACGTTAATTTTAATAATACGTTGAGAATTTTTAAGGACGATCCTCGAAAGTCTTCAAAACCTTCAAAATCTTTGCAACCCGAACGAACCCAAATTCGTGCGTAAACAAAATAAATAGTGTTAGACCAGTGTACTAAACTCGAGAACTATTTTTACATCGATCAGCAATCAACATTGGTATTCAATTTAAAGTGAACCGGAAGTGAAGGATCAAGGTCAATAATTCTTGTAATTTCAGTTCGACGTTAATTTCTCCGCAATTAAAATGTTCTCTTTTTTTCTTTTATCCTGCCCCCTTCCACCAATTAAACATTTACCTCCCTCCCAACGTCCATTGAATTCCGCATAATTTTTTTCACGAGCATTTCAAGACCTTCGCGTTTGCCTTCGAGAAATTATCATTTACGCGATTAAGTGGAAACCCCGTTGTATGATCAGACGCAAAAAGGAGATTTGTCAAACTGAGCGAGGCGTGTTTTTTTCCTCCGGAAGTACGTTGAAATTTTGATCGCGTCGTGCACTCGGCCAGGATTGTTGAGCGCGATCGTTATGAAGAAAAGAAAAGAAAAAAAAAAAAATACGCGCGGAGGCAAACGCGCGGAACGCGAGGAACGGAAAGTACGAGAACCGTTTCAAAGTAGACCGAACACTCGGCTTCGTTTCAGGGTCGATAGGTTACGTTGGAAATACTTTCCGTCACTTTTTACAAGCGGATATTATACTTTCCAATTCGGGATATCTCGCTGTCGATCGAAACGACGCAAAATCGAACTCGTTAACGAGGCTCCCGCGCATGCGCGATTTGGAATGCCCTTTTTATCTTCCGATTATTTTTTCGATCCTCCGAGCTACTTCGAGCGAGTATGCGAGACTGGTTTTTCCAGTGACCTCCTGGTTTTCACGGTACTACACGAAGAATATTTTTTTTCATCGATCGATCGCTCGATTTCGTATCATTGGCCTCATGGCTAAGGTCTTTTTCAAGGTCAAGAGCACCCTGGAAATTCAGGGTTTGCTGGTAGAAATAACGCTACGAATAATGAAGGACAACGGAGGTCGAAGCTCTCCAGCCGAACTTCCATACTGAATAAACCGGATTGGGCTTGCAGCCGAAGATTTGGGATCGTTCAACCGTGCGTTTTAGAATTACAAAGTAGTTTTTTTTAAGGATTTTTTCTCAGGCCGATGGATCACTCGAGAAATTTCGAAAAAACAAACGCTGGATTTGTGAAATTTACCAAATTCTTGATCATCTGGAAATATCGGTGGATTTAAAAAAGTTCTGGAATTTTGAAAATATCGAAGAATTTTGGAAATTTTTGTAAAATCGGTTGAATTTTGAGAATTCTGAAATAATCACTGGATATTTAAAAAAAATTATCGAAATTCTCGATAATTTGGAAAAATCGGTGAATTTTGAGAATTCTGGATATATCGAAGTATCTGGGTAATTGTGGAAAAATCAGATACGTTGGAGAACCAACTTTTTGCACGACGGGACGTCCAGTAATATTTTTTATTAACTGAGCAGCAGCTGCGCGTCCTTCAACGGGAACAAACCTTTCTGATACAGTGAAGATCAAAACGATCATTAACGGATTGTACATGAAGATCGATTTGTCACCGTGAGAATGATACGCAACGTGACCAACGTCTCGTTTCTGGATGTCCTTGATAAGCATCGAAAGGTCGATGATTCATGAACCAAAGAAATGATCAAACCGTCAAAAGTACGCAAGAAACTTTCACCGATTACGCTGACAATCTTGTGACATCCGGATTACCATTCTTGATAAAATAACCTAAAAAAATCGGCTCATTTCGAGCCGAATGTCAACTGATTTTTCTGCCGGCTATCAAACGATTTTTCCGGCAATTTTCGAGCCAGTTTTCAATCTATTTTGTAGCCGATTCTCAAACGATTCTTCAGCCAATTTTCGAACCGATTATCAACAAACTTTTCCATCCATTTTCAAAAGATTTTCCGTCGATTTTTTCGCCAATTTTCAACCGATTTTCACGCAAAAAATCGTTCTGGCCTATTTGTCTAAACAAACGAACATTTGAACATCTATTTTTGCATCTTTCATCGAGATATCAACAATTTTCAAAGACGAGGTGACAAAATCTTATCACCGATCAAACATCAGCCGAGTCGTTTCTTCGCCATTTTTTTCAGCAAGGGAACTTGGTGAATCGTCGAATTGCCATTTGCACATCATCTCGCCGTTAATGGATTTCGAGAAAAGTCATCTCTCGTGTTTGTTTTCCATTTCCTCCCACGATCGTTCAAGTGGTGCCTCGGAGATAGCGATTCGTCTCGAGGATGCATTTTAAATATATCGATGCACGAACGACGATTCTTGTTTGTTTGGTAATTAAAAAAATATAACGAAAATATAATGAAACAAAATGTTGTTGTGGACTGAATTTTGAAAAACTTTGATTTTGAATTTTAAAAATTGGAGCAAAATTATTATTTTTTTCCTTTTTTAAATATAACCTTCCAGTCATGTTTAACAATTTTACGATCAATGAGTATGAATTCTTCTTTAAAATTCAACGCTCTGTAACTTCAGTATTTCTTTTTTTTTGACACGTGACATTGAAAGAATGCTCGCTGCATGTACCAATCTCAGATTCCACCTTCGCGTTACCTCGAAAATTTTCAGTTAGCTTTGACGAAACATTGCCACATCTGCCACGAGGATGTTAAAGATCGAGTGGGTCTCGATTTTTCCGTTTTTTTTTCGTCTCTCTAAAAATCACTGATATCAGGATGACTCGTGATAAACGCGAATCAGGGAAACAACGACGATTGATTTTATGCTGACAAGCTGAAAGAAAAATCATCGTGTCATCCCAATTTTTTGACAAACGCTGCTCCATTGTTTCCAGTTCATCAAAAGCGAATGGAAAGATCGTCCTGATGACGCTCGTAGTATCGTGCGAAATTATTTTCGACCTTTGATCGCGTCATTTGTCACTGTTGAGAAAAAGAAACGAACGTTGGAAAAAATAATGATGAAAAATTTATGATTGACGATCGTTTTGACGCTGGAGTCTGTTGTTTTTAGGAATGAAACAATTATCAGGATCGTTGATCAAATAAGTTGATCCGAAATGGAAGAATCGTGAATTTGCAAGACTAGATCGTGTCTTACATGTTGAATTTCGAAAATAGGATAATTAATAATAAATTAATACTTAGAAATGTTGATGGTCCATTTTCAATAATAATTCAACGTCAGACTCAACGATATTAGTATGTGCTTCATCGAAGTTTTGTCTGTAACTGTACATCCGTTCCAACTGTCCAACAACAATAATTTATCAATTTTTAAATTTTATTTATTCTTTCGGATCATCTTATTATTATCAATAATTAGCCAAAAGCTCAATGTACAATATTGAGTTTTTCAAAGATCGCTTATTGATTAATCTTTCAAATAAATCTATCGCTATTTTATAAATTGACAGGGAAACTCGGAAACGATACAATATTTTCGGAAATTTCGGCGATTTAGTGCCATTTGTTTTGCACTAATTAACGTCACAATCCGTTTCTTCGTACGTAAAAATGAATGCACTCAAGATCTGTACGAACGTAATAAAAATACCTGTATTATTTACAAACAATAGTGAATAACGTTAATTTTCCATTTTTTTAAATAAATAAATCACTATTCCCAGTTTAACGTATAAATAAATATAACCAGATTTACACATTATCGTGGATTAATATATAAATCTTCATAAATAAACGGAACTATTTATCAAAATACATAATGCAAATTAATGTATTTATTGATATAACAAAATAAAGTTGTTAACGGTTTAGAACAACTAAATTATGCAGTGAAAAAATCTATAATAATTCATGGATTATTGATTCACCAACAAATAACGTTTTACGAATTTTCAAGAATTTTTACGATTTTTTAAAACCCATCCCATCGTATTTTAAAATTTGTTAATACCTGCACGATTGAAGGTTGTTTTGATGCAGAAGTCGATTGTTTTGAGAAGGAAGAAACGATCAGCGGATAAAGAGAATTTCGCGAGATCACCGTCTTATCTAAAATGCCCGCGTATCGAGCCACTCCGCACAAATTATGGGGGTTTCTCCAAACGACATCGCAAAGACAAAGTTTAAGCGAAAAGCCAGGTAGCGAACACGCGAAACGTGTTGTTTCTTGGTGACACTGAAATACAGTCGGTTCGCCAAATCCAGTGAAAGCGTACGAAGAGATTGTGAAAATCAATTATCGGAAAGTCACGCGAACTAAAAGTTGATACGACGGGGGGGGGGGGGG